>JAAAWM010008574.1:0-15096 GCA_036873465.1 Thinopyrum obtusiflorum
TTTTTCGGCGCCAGGTGCCCATCATCTTCATCAGAGATCTTGAGACGAGCCCACGGGTCCAGCCCCAAAGCAGGTCGAGCCTTGTTCAGCCACAAGTGATCGCCAATGGTTTCTACAGGGATCTTGTTAGGGTTTCCACAAAGCTCATCAACTTGTCCTTGTCCGATCCGGAGGAGAGAATCGCCCAGTTCCTCACCATGTTCCTGATCAACCTCAAGACCCGCGGAATGGAAATCTAGGAGGTGTTACTGAAAATCATAGCATTTCTATATCTCCAGAGGCACCAAATGACTGCTAAGCTAACAGTGTTTAAAACTGAGCAATTTTTGGTAGCAATCTAGAATCTGGCGACAGATTCGAAGGTTGAGCCAATCTGACTAGAGAAATATTCCTCAATGTGGGCCCGGAGATGTTTAGCAACTATACATTCAAAAATTAGGTGAGAACAAGACTCTTGTTCCAAGCAGTAAACACAATCAAGGGGTTTGATGATGTGTCTCTTCCTAAGGTTATCCCTAGTCATCAATTTGTTTTTGGAGAGAAGCCAGAGAAATACATGAATTTTAGGGGGAACTCTCAATTTCTAGACAGCAGGGATAAACATGGGTTGTCTCTGAATAACACAAATCACCTAAGCGGTGCCAAAGGCAAAGCGGATAGAGCACTCAAATGACACAAGGAGGGTCCTACGAAGCCTTCATGGTCTTCAGCCGAGGGGCCGTGTCAGCCTGCGGCGATCGGTAAGCAAGCGGAGACACCGGGCTGGAAGGCGTAGCATGGTGGATGTCCCTCTGGGGGGGGGGGGGGGGGGGGGGGGGGGGGGGGGGGGGGGGGGGGGGGGGGGGGGGGGGGGGGGGGGGGGGGGGGGGGGGGGGGGGGGGGGGGGGGGGGGGGGGGGGGGGGGGGGGGGGGGGGGGGGGGGGGGGGGGGGGGGGGGGGGGGGGGGGGGGGGGGGGGGGGGGGGGGGGGGGGGGGGGGGGGGGGGGGGGGGGGGGGGGGGGGGGGGGGGGGGGGGGGGGGGGGGGGGGGGGGGGGGGGGGGGGGGGGGGGGGGGGGGGGGGGGGGGGGGGGGGGGGGGGGGGGGGGGGGGGGGGGGGGGGGGGGGGGGGGGGGGGGGGGGGGGGGGGGGGGGGGGGGGGGGGGGGGGGGGGGGGGGGGGGGGGGGGGGGGGGGGGGGGGGGGGGGGGGGGGGGGGGGGGGGGGGGGGGGGGGGGGGGGGGGGGGGGGGGGGGGGGGGGGGGGGGGGGGGGGGGGGGGGGGGGGGGGGGGGGGGGGGGGGGGGGGGGGGGGGGGGGGGGGGGGGGGGGGGGGGGGGGGGGGGGGGGGGGGGGGGGGGGGGGGGGGGGGGGGGGGGGGGGGGGGGGGGGGGGGGGGGGGGGGGGGGGGGGGGGGGGGGGGGGGGGGGGGGGGGGGGGGGGGGGGGGGGGGGGGGGGGGGGGGGGGGGGGGGGGGGGGGGGGGGGGGGGGGGGGGGGGGGGGGGGGGGGGGGGGGGGGGGGGGGGG
The DNA here is from genome assembly GCA_036873465.1 of Thinopyrum obtusiflorum. Classification (NCBI taxonomy): domain Eukaryota; kingdom Viridiplantae; phylum Streptophyta; class Magnoliopsida; order Poales; family Poaceae; genus Thinopyrum; species Thinopyrum obtusiflorum. The sequence continues at coordinate 1,504 of JAAAWM010008574.1, forward strand.
GGGGGGGGGGGGGGGGGGGGGGGGGGGGGGGGGGGGGGGGGGGGGGGGGGGGGGGGGGGGGGGGGGGGGGGGGGGGGGGGGGGGGGGGGGGGGGGGGGGGGGGGGGGGGGGGGGGGGGGGGGGGGGGGGGGGGGGGGGGGGGGGGGGGGGGGGGGGGGGGGGGGGGGGGGGGGGGGGGGGGGGGGGGGGGGGGGGGGGGGGGGGGGGGGGGGGGGGGGGGGGGGGGGGGGGGGGGGGGGGGGGGGGGGGGGGGGGGGGGGGGGGGGGGGGGGGGGGGGGGGGGGGGGGGGGGGGGGGGGGGGGGGGGGGGGGGGGGGGGGGGGGGGGGGGGGGGGGGGGGGGGGGGGGGGGGGGGGGGGGGGGGGGGGGGGGGGGGGGGGGGGGGGGGGGGGGGGGGGGGGGGGGGGGGGGGGGGGGGGGGGGGGGGGGGGGGGGGGGGGGGGGGGGGGGGGGGGGGGGGGGGGGGGGGGGGGGGGGGGGGGGGGGGGGGGGGGGGGGGGGGGGGGGGGGGGGGGGGGGGGGGGGGGGGGGGGGGGGGGGGGGGGGGGGGGGGGGGGGGGGGGGGGGGGGGGGGGGGGGGGGGGGGGGGGGGGGGGGGGGGGGGGGGGGGGGGGGGGGGGGGGGGGGGGGGGGGGGGGGGGGGGGGGGGGGGGGGGGGGGGGGGGGGGGGGGGGGGGGGGGGGGGGGGGGGGGGGGGGGGGGGGGGGGGGGGGGGGGGGGGGGGGGGGGGGGGGGGGGGGGGGGGGGGGGGGGGGGGGGGGGGGGGGGGGGGGGGGGGGGGGGGGGGGGGGGGGGGGGGGGGGGGGGGGGGGGGGGGGGGGGGGGGGGGGGGGGGGGGGGGGGGGGGGGGGGGGGGGGGGGGGGGGGGGGGGGGGGGGGGGGGGGGGGGGGGGGGGGGGGGGGGGGGGGGGGGGGGGGGGGGGGGGGGGGGGGGGGGGGGGGGGGGGGGGGGGGGGGGGGGGGGGGGGGGGGGGGGGGGGGGGGGGGGGGGGGGGGGGGGGGGGGGGGGGGGGGGGGGGGGGGGGGGGGGGGGGGGGGGGGGGGGGGGGGGGGGGGGGGGGGGGGGGGGGGGGGGGGGGGGGGGGGGGGGGGGGGGGGGGGGGGGGGGGGGGGGGGGGGGGGGGGGGGGGGGGGGGGGGGGGGGGGGGGGGGGGGGGGGGGGGGGGGGGGGGGGGGGGGGGGGGGGGGGGGGGGGGGGGGGGGGGGGGGGGGGGGGGGGGGGGGGGGGGGGGGGGGGGGGGGGGGGGGGGGGGGGGGGGGGGGGGGGGGGGGGGGGGGGGGGGGGGGGGGGGGGGGGGGGGGGGGGGGGGGGGGGGGGGGGGGGGGGGGGGGGGGGGGGGGGGGGGGGGGGGGGGGGGGGGGGGGGGGGGGGGGGGGGGGGGGGGGGGGGGGGGGGGGGGGGGGGGGGGGGGGGGGGGGGGGGGGGGGGGGGGGGGGGGGGGGGGGGGGGGGGGGGGGGGGGGGGGGGGGGGGGGGGGGGGGGGGGGGGGGGGGGGGGGGGGGGGGGGGGGGGGGGGGGGGGGGGGGGGGGGGGGGGGGGGGGGGGGGGGGGGGGGGGGGGGGGGGGGGGGGGGGGGGGGGGGGGGGGGGGGGGGGGGGGGGGGGGGGGGGGGGGGGGGGGGGGGGGGGGGGGGGGGGGGGGGGGGGGGGGGGGGGGGGGGGGGGGGGGGGGGGGGGGGGGGGGGGGGGGGGGGGGGGGGGGGGGGGGGGGGGGGGGGGGGGGGGGGGGGGGGGGGGGGGGGGGGGGGGGGGGGGGGGGGGGGGGGGGGGGGGGGGGGGGGGGGGGGGGGGGGGGGGGGGGGGGGGGGGGGGGGGGGGGGGGGGGGGGGGGGGGGGGGGGGGGGGGGGGGGGGGGGGGGGGGGGGGGGGGGGGGGGGGGGGGGGGGGGGGGGGGGGGGGGGGGGGGGGGGGGGGGGGGGGGGGGGGGGGGGGGGGGGGGGGGGGGGGGGGGGGGGGGGGGGGGGGGGGGGGGGGGGGGGGGGGGGGGGGGGGGGGGGGGGGGGGGGGGGGGGGGGGGGGGGGAGCGCTACGGTCGAAACGGGGGTCCTGTTCATCGGGAGGGGTGTGGCGTACCTCAAAACGGGACTCCACGGGATACTGTTCATCTCCACCGTCGACCCCCTCCAGCCTCCACGAGCTATTGTTCATCCACCATCGACCTCCTCCAACCTCCACCTACGACTGTTCATCCACGGGCTCCTGTTCATCCAGCCTCCACCGCGCGCTACTCCACCGGCTACTGTTCAACCAGCTGACAGCTGGGTCCACGACCGCAGCAAGGAAGTGCCTCCTTATTACGTGCAAAATAATTATTCCTCCACCTGACAGCGGGACCCACTGGACGAGCCACCGTATTTCGCGAAAAAAACGTTTCCCCCTGACTGCTGGGACCCACCATCTACATCTTTGCACGCAAGGAAGTGCCTGACAGTCGGGACCCACCTGGTCAAAGCGTACGTAGCGTTGTCATTCTGGTCGCGAACGTGTACGTACATACTAGTCGATGTAGAGGCGCGCACGTGTCATAGTAGAGGCGCACACGTAGCATTTACACGTACGTATGGCGGCCAGGGTGCAAGAAAGAAAATATGGCCACGTATGTGTACATACGGGCGGGGTCTTGAATGCCTACTCGCGCATACGTACGGCCAGGGCTCGTGTACATGGTTGGGTCGGAATGGAGAAACAGCGTTGTCGTCGTGTTCATGGGGAGGCAACGGAATGCTTCGTGTTCATGGGGAGGCAACGGAATGTGTCGTGTTCATCGGGAGGGCTTGGACGGAACAGGCGATGGAAACGAGGCCTGGCGTACTGCAAAACGGAGGAAACGGCCTTGTGTTCGACCGGCCACGTTCGAAACGGGATCCTGTTGATCGGGAGGGGTCTGGCGTACCGCAAAACGGAGGAAACGGACCTCGGGGGGGGGGGGGGGGGGGGGGGGGGGGGGGGGGGGGGGGGGGGGGGGGGGGGGGGGGGGGGGGGGGGGGGGGGGGGGGGGGGGGGGGGGGGGGGGGGGGGGGGGGGGGGGGGGGGGGGGGGGGGGGGGGGGGGGGGGGGGGGGGGGGGGGGGGGGGGGGGGGGGGGGGGGGGGGGGGGGGGGGGGGGGGGGGGGGGGGGGGGGGGGGGGGGGGGGGGGGGGGGGGGGGGGGGGGGGGGGGGGGGGGGGGGGGGGGGGGGGGGGGGGGGGGGGGGGGGGGGGGGGGGGGGGGGGGGGGGGGGGGGGGGGGGGGGGGGGGGGGGGGGGGGGGGGGGGGGGGGGGGGGGGGGGGGGGGGGGGGGGGGGGGGGGGGGGGGGGGGGGGGGGGGGGGGGGGGGGGGGGGGGGGGGGGGGGGGGGGGGGGGGGGGGGGGGGGGGGGGGGGGGGGGGGGGGGGGGGGGGGGGGGGGGGGGGGGGGGGGGGGGGGGGGGGGGGGGGGGGGGGGGGGGGGGGGGGGGGGGGGGGGGGGGGGGGGGGGGGGGGGGGGGGGGGGGGGGGGGGGGGGGGGGGGGGGGGGGGGGGGGGGGGGGGGGGGGGGGGGGGGGGGGGGGGGGGGGGGGGGGGGGGGGGGGGGGGGGGGGGGGGGGGGGGGGGGGGGGGGGGGGGGGGGGGGGGGGGGGGGGGGGGGGGGGGGGGGGGGGGGGGGGGGGGGGGGGGGGGGGGGGGGGGGGGGGGGGGGGGGGGGGGGGGGGGGGGGGGGGGGGGGGGGGGGGGGGGGGGGGGGGGGGGGGGGGGGGGGGGGGGGGGGGGGGGGGGGGGGGGGGGGGGGGGGGGGGGGGGGGGGGGGGGGGGGGGGGGGGGGGGGGGGGGGGGGGGGGGGGGGGGGGGGGGGGGGGGGGGGGGGGGGGGGGGGGGGGGGGGGGGGGGGGGGGGGGGGGGGGGGGGGGGGGGGGGGGGGGGGGGGGGGGGGGGGGGGGGGGGGGGGGGGGGGGGGGGGGGGGGGGGGGGGGGGGGGGGGGGGGGGGGGGGGGGGGGGGGGGGGGGGGGGGGGGGGGGGGGGGGGGGGGGGGGGGGGGGGGGGGGGGGGGGGGGGGGGGGGGGGGGGGGGGGGGGGGGGGGGGGGGGGGGGGGGGGGGGGGGGGGGGGGGGGGGGGGGGGGGGGGGGGGGGGGGGGGGGGGGGGGGGGGGGGGGGGGGGGGGGGGGGGGGGGGGGGGGGGGGGGGGGGGGGGGGGGGGGGGGGGGGGGGGGGGGGGGGGGGGGGGGGGGGGGGGGGGGGGGGGGGGGGGGGGGGGGGGGGGGGGGGGGGGGGGGGGGGGGGGGGGGGGGGGGGGGGGGGGGGGGGGGGGGGGGGGGGGGGGGGGGGGGGGGGGGGGGGGGGGGGGGGGGGGGGGGGGGGGGGGGGGGGGGGGGGGGGGGGGGGGGGGGGGGGGGGGGGGGGGGGGGGGGGGGGGGGGGGGGGGGGGGGGGGGGGGGGGGGGGGGGGGGGGGGGGGGGGGGGGGGGGGGGGGGGGGGGGGGGGGGGGGGGGGGGGGGGGGGGGGGGGGGGGGGGGGGGGGGGGGGGGGGGGGGGGGGGGGGGGGGGGGGGGGGGGGGGGGGGGGGGGGGGGGGGGGGGGGGGGGGGGGGGGGGGGGGGGGGGGGGGGGGGGGGGGGGGGGGGGGGGGGGGGGGGGGGGGGGGGGGGGGGGGGGGGGGGGGGGGGGGGGGGGGGGGGGGGGGGGGGGGGGGGGGGGGGGGGGGGGGGGGGGGGGGGGGGGGGGGGGGGGGGGGGGGGGGGGGGGGGGGGGGGGGGGGGGGGGGGGGGGGGGGGGGGGGGGGGGGGGGGGGGGGGGGGGGGGGGGGGGGGGGGGGGGGGGGGGGGGGGGGGGGGGGGGGGGGGGGGGGGGGGGGGGGGGGGGGGGGGGGGGGGGGGGGGGGGGGGGGGGGGGGGGGGGGGGGGGGGGGGGGGGGGGGGGGGGGGGGGGGGGGGGGGGGGGGGGGGGGGGGGGGGGGGGGGGGGGGGGGGGGGGGGGGGGGGGGGGGGGGGGGGGGGGGGGGGGGGGGGGGGGGGGGGGGGGGGGGGGGGGGGGGGGGGGGGGGGGGGGGGGGGGGGGGGGGGGGGGGGGGGGGGGGGGGGGGGGGGGGGGGGGGGGGGGGGGGGGGGGGGGGGGGGGGGGGGGGGGGGGGGGGGGGGGGGGGGGGGGGGGGGGGGGGGGGGGGGTAGGGGGCGGTGAGGCCTCCGCGGCAGCACAGCCGGCCACGGGAGGCAGGAGCGTGCGACACGACCGGCGCTGCTTTGGGCGGCTGGAGCAAGAAGGCCAGAGGTTGAAGAAGCACTACGGCCGTTGGATGGACATCGTACGGTCACTGGAGCTAGAATCATTCATATTGACTAAGTTGACAAAGCACTCCGTCCCCGTCAACTTAGTAGGCCCACAAGTCAGCCTCCCACCAAGGAGGGTCCCAACTAGCAGGGGGAGTATTCATTTTTTTGTGCGTAATAAGGAGGCACCTCCGGTGGGTCCGAGCTGACAGCGGGGGGAACATTTTTTCGCGAAATACGTTGGCCCGTCCAGTGGGTCCCAGTAGTCAGGGGGAAACATTTTTTTCGCCAAATATGGTGGCCCGTCCGGTGGGTCCCTGATGTCAGGTGGAGGAATAATTATTTTCCGCGTAATAAGGAGGCACTTCCTTACGGCTGACATGGACCCAGCTGTCAGCCTCTCCACGTACAGTACTCTTCCGATGGAAGTCATTCCTTGACCACGTTGACCACGCCGCGCCGAGAGCACCAGGGCGGTGGACGACGGCGAGGCCTAGGAAGGGAATGACACGGAGGCAGGGAAGACTCGGCAGTTGTTTCCCACGCGGAGGGGAGTACGACTGTACGAGGGTTTACTGGTTCGTCTGCCGTCACCGGAGAATAACAGCAGGTGTGGGTGAGTAGAGGGATGGCTTGGCCAGCGATGGGAGTACGATGGGGCGGTGTGGCCTACACGGCAGCACAGCTGGCCATGGGGAGGAGGGAGCAGGCAGTCCCACCGGCGCTTGTTTGAGCGGCTGGAGCAGGGGGGGGGGGGGGGGGGGGGGGGGGGGGGGGGGGGGGGGGGGGGGGGGGGGGGGGGGGGGGGGGGGGGGGGGGGGGGGGGGGGGGGGGGGGGGGGGGGGGGGGGGGGGGGGGGGGGGGGGGGGGGGGGGGGGGGGGGGGGGGGGGGGGGGGGGGGGGGGGGGGGGGGGGGGGGGGGGGGGGGGGGGGGGGGGGGGGGGGGGGGGGGGGGGGGGGGGGGGGGGGGGGGGGGGGGGGGGGGGGGGGGGGGGGGGGGGGGGGGGGGGGGGGGGGGGGGGGGGGGGGGGGGGGGGGGGGGGGGGGGGGGGGGGGGGGGGGGGGGGGGGGGGGGGGGGGGGGGGGGGGGGGGGGGGGGGGGGGGGGGGGGGGGGGGGGGGGGGGGGGGGGGGGGGGGGGGGGGGGGGGGGGGGGGGGGGGGGAGGGGTTGGCACACGTTTTCGTCTTGACTCTCCGGTAGAAACTTTGGGGCACTATTTGAAGTACTTTGTGTTGGTTGAATAGACGAATATGAGATGGTGTGATGCATAACGTATAATCATGCCCACGGATACTTGAGGTGACATTGGAGTATCTAGGTGACATTAGGGTTTTGGTTGATATGTGTCTTAAGGTGTTATTCTAGTACGAACTCTTGAATAGATCGATCCGAAAGAATAACTTTGAGGTGGTTTCGTACCCTACCATAATCTCTTCGTTTGTTCTCCACTATTTGTGGCTTTGGAGTGACTCTTTGTTGCGTGTTGAGGGATAGTTATGTGATCCAATTATGTTATTATTGTTGATAGAATTTGCACTAGTGAAAGTATGAACCCTAGGCCTTGTTTCCTAGCATTGCAATACCATTTGTGCTCACGTTTATCATTAGTTACCTTGCTGTTTTTATATTTTCATATTACAAAAACCTATATCTATCATCCATATTGCACTTGTATCACCATCTCTTCGCCGAACTAGTGCGCCTATACAATTTACCATTGTATTGGGTGTGTTGGGGACTACTTGATCATGAAAAGTTTTATGATATGAGCTACTGTTACGACATATAATGATGCTAGAAAAGGTGATTAAAATTATCATTGATCAAACTTGTGCACCTGCTAGCATTCACACTTCATAAATTCTTTCTTTTATCATTTACCTACTCGAGGACGAGCAGGAATTAAGCTTGGGGATGCTGATACGTCTCCAACGTATCTATAATTTATGAAGTATTCATGATATTATATTATCCATCTTGGATGTTTCATGGGCTTTGCTATGCACTTTTATATTATTTTTGGGACTAACTTATTAACCCAGAGCCCAGTGCCAGTTTCTGTTTTTCTCCTTGTTTCAGTGTTTCCCAGAAAAGGAATATCAAACGGAGTCCAAACGGAATGAAACCTTCGGGAGAGTTATTTTTTGGAACGGAAGCAATCCAGAAGACTTGGAGTGTACGTAAGGGAAGCAACGAGGAAGGCACGAGGCAGGGGGCACGCCCACCCCCCTGGGCGCGCCCTCCACCCTCATGGGCCCCTTGTGACTCCCCTGACCGACTTCTTTCGCCTATATATATCCATATACCCTAAAAACATCGGAGAGCAGAATAGATCGGGAGTTCCGCCGCCGCAAGCCTATGTAGCCACCAAAAACCAATCGGGACCCTGTTCCGGCACCCTGCCGGAGGGGAGATCCCTCACCGGTGGCCATCTTCATCATCCCGACGCTCTCCATGACGAGGAGGGAGTAGTTCATCCTCGGGGCTGAGGGTATGTACCAGTAGCTATGTGTTTGATCTCTCTCTCTCTCTCGTGTTCTTGAGGTGATACGATCTTGATGTATTGCGAGCTTTGCTAGTATAGTTGGATCTTATGATGTTTCTCCCCCTCTACTCTCTTGGGGGGGGGGGGGGGGGGGGGGGGGGGGGGGGGGGGGGGGGGGGGGGGGGGGGGGGGGGGGGGGGGGGGGGGGGGGGGGGGGGGGGGGGGGGGGGGGGGGGGGGGGGGGGGGGGGGGGGGGGGGGGGGGGGGGGGGGGGGGGGGGGGGGGGGGGGGGGGGGGGGGGGGGGGGGGGGGGGGGGGGGGGGGGGGGGGGGGGGGGGGGGGGGGGGGGGGGGGGGGGGGGGGGGGGGGGGGGGGGGGGGGGGGGGGGGGGGGGGGGGGGGGGGGGGGGGGGGGGGGGGGGGGGGGGGGGGGGGGGGGGGGGGGGGGGGGGGGGGGGGGGGGGGGGGGGGGGGGGGGGGGGGGGGGGGGGGGGGGGGGGGGGGGGGGGGGGGGGGGGGGGGGGGGGGGGGGGGGGGGGGGGGGGGGGGGGGGGGGGGGGGGGGGGGGGGGGGGGGGGGGGGGGGGGGGGGGGGGGGGGGGGGGGGGGGGGGGGGGGGGGGGGGGGGGGGGGGGGGGGGGGGGGGGGGGGGGGGGGGGGGGGGGGGGGGGGGGGGGGGGGGGGGGGGGGGGGGGGGGGGGGGGGGGGGGGGGGGGGGGGGGGGGGGGGGGGGGGGGGGGGGGGGGGGGGGGGGGGGGGGGGGGGGGGGGGGGGGGGGGGGGGGGGGGGGGGGGGGGGGGGGGGGGGGGGGGGGGGGGGGGGGGGGGGGGGGGGGGGGGGGGGGGGGGGGGGGGGGGGGGGGGGGGGGGGGGGGGGGGGGGGGGGGGGGGGGGGGGGGGGGGGGGGGGGGGGGGGGGGGGGGGGGGGGGGGGGGGGGGGGGGGGGGGGGGGGGGGGGGGGGGGGGGGGGGGGGGGGGGGGGGGGGGGGGGGGGGGGGGGGGGGGGGGGGGGGGGGGGGGGGGGGGGGGGGGGGGGGGGGGGGGGGGGGGGGGGGGGGGGGGGGGGGGGGGGGGGGGGGGGGGGGGGGGGGGGGGGGGGGGGGGGGGGGGGGGGGGGGGGGGGGGGGGGGGGGGGGGGGGGGGGGGGGGGGGGGGGGGGGGGGGGGGGGGGGGGGGGGGGGGGGGGGGGGGGGGGGGGGGGGGGGGGGGGGGGGGGGGGGGGGGGGGGGGGGGGGGGGGGGGGGGGGGGGGGGGGGGGGGGGGGGGGGGGGGGGGGGGGGGGGGGGGGGGGGGGGGGGGGGGGGGGGGGGGGGGGGGGGGGGGGGGGGGGGGGGGGGGGGGGGGGGGGGGGGGGGGGGGGGGGGGGGGGGGGGGGGGGGGGGGGGGGGGGGGGGGGGGGGGGGGGGGGGGGGGGGGGGGGGGGGGGGGGGGGGGGGGGGGGGGGGGGGGGGGGGGGGGGGGGGGGGGGGGGGGGGGGGGGGGGGGGGGGGGGGGGGGGGGGGGGGGGGGGGGGGGGGGGGGGGGGGGGGGGGGGGGGGGGGGGGGGGGGGGGGGGGGGGGGGGGGGGGGGGGGGGGGGGGGGGGGGGGGGGGGGGGGGGGGGGGGGGGGGGGGGGGGGGGGGGGGGGGGGGGGGGGGGGGGGGGGGGGGGGGGGGGGGGGGGGGGGGGGGGGGGGGGGGGGGGGGGGGGGGGGGGGGGGGGGGGGGGGGGGGGGGGGGGGGGGGGGGGGGGGGGGGGGGGGGGGGGGGGGGGGGGGGGGGGGGGGGGGGGGGGGGGGGGGGGGGGGGGGGGGGGGGGGGGGGGGGGGGGGGGGGGGGGGGGGGGGGGGGGGGGGGGGGGGGGGGGGGGGGGGGGGGGGGGGGGGGGGGGGGGGGGGGGGGGGGGGGGGGGGGGGGGGGGGGGGGGGGGGGGGGGGGGGGGGGGGGGGGGGGGGGGGGGGGGGGGGGGGGGGGGGGGGGGGGGGGGGGGGGGGGGGGGGGGGGGGGGGGGGGGGGGGGGGGGGGGGGGGGGGGGGGGGGGGGGGGGGGGGGGGGGGGGGGGGGGGGGGGGGGGGGGGGGGGGGGGGGGGGGGGGGGGGGGGGGGGGGGGGGGGGGGGGGGGGGGGGGGGGGGGGGGGGGGGGGGGGGGGGGGGGGGGGGGGGGGGGGGGGGGGGGGGGGGGGGGGGGGGGGGGGGGGGGGGGGGGGGGGGGGGGGGGGGGGGGGGGGGGGGGGGGGGGGGGGGGGGGGGGGGGGGGGCCAGTGAACCCTCATACTCCTCTACGCGTGGGCATCCACTGCCGCGTCTTCCCTGGCTCCGCATCGTCCCCTTCCTAGGCCTCGCCGTCGTCCACCGCCTTGGTGCTCTCGGTGCGGCGTGGTCAATGTGGTCAACGACCGACTTCCATCGGAAGAGTACTGTACGTGGAGAGGCTGATAGCTGGGTCCACGGCAGCCGCAAGGAAGTGCCTCCTTATTACGCGCAAAATAATTATTCCTACATCTGACAGCGTGGACCCACCAGATGGGCCACCGTATTTCGCAAAAAAAACGTTTCCCCCTGACTGCTGGGACCCACCAGCTACATCTTCGCACGGAAGGAAGTGCGTCCGGGCAAAAAAAATGATTCGCCCCCCTGACAGCTGGGACCCACCAGCTATATCTTCGCACGCAAGGAAGTGCCTGACAGTCGGGACCCACCTGGTCGAAGCGTACGTAGCGTTGTCATTCTGGTCATGAACGTGTACGTACATACTAGTCGATGTAGAGCGCGCACGTGTCGTAGTAGAGGCACGCATGTAGCATGTACACATACGTACAGCGGCCAGTGTGCAAGAAAGAAAATACGGCCACATACGTACATACGGGCGGGGTCTCGAACGCCTACTCGCGCATACGTACGGCCAGGGCTCGTGTACATGGCTGGGTCAGAACGGAGAAACTGCGTCGTCGTCGTGTTCATGGGGAGGCAACGGAATGCGTCGTGTTCATCGGGAGGCAACGGAACGCGTGGGAGCCAACCGGCTTGGACGGAACAGCCAACGGAAACGAGGCCTGGTGTACCGCAGAACGGAGGAAATGGCCTTGTGTTCGACCGGCCACGGTCGAAACGGGATCCTGTTCATCGGGAGGGGTCTGGCGTACCGCAAAACGGAGGAAACGGACCTCCTACGGTCAAAACGGGGGTCCTGTTGATCGGGAGGGGTGTGGCGTACCGCAAAACGGAGGAAACGGACTTGTGTTGGAGCACTACGGTCGAAACGGGGGGTCCTGTTCATCGGGAGGGGTGTGGCGTATCGCAAAACGGAGGAAACGGACTTGTGTTGGAGTGCTATGGTCGAAACGGGGGTCCTGTTCATCAGGAGGGGTGTGGTGTACCGCAAAACGGGACTCCACAGGATACTGTTCATCTCCACCGTCGACCCCCTCCAGCCTCCACGGGCTACTGTTCATCCACCATTGACCTCCTCCAGCCTCCACCTGCGACTGTTCATCCACGGGCTCCTGTTCATCGGGGGGGGGGGGGGGGGGGGGGGGGGGGGGGGGGGGGGGGGGGGGGGGGGGGGGGGGGGGGGGGGGGGGGGGGGGGGGGGGGGGGGGGGGGGGGGGGGGGGGGGGGGGGGGGGGGGGGGGGGGGGGGGGGGGGGGGGGGGGGGGGGGGGGGGGGGGGGGGGGGGGGGGGGGGGGGGGGGGGGGGGGGGGGGGGGGGGGGGGGGGGGGGGGGGGGGGGGGGGGGGGGGGGGGGGGGGGGGGGGGGGGGGGGGGGGGGGGGGGGGGGGGGGGGGGGGGGGGGGGGGGGGGGGGGGGGGGGGGGGGGGGGGGGGGGGGGGGGGGGGGGGGGGGGGGGGGGGGGGGGGGGGGGGGGGGGGGGGGGGGGGGGGGGGGGGGGGGGGGGGGGGGGGGGGGGGGGGGGGGGGGGGGGGGGGGGGGGGGGGGGGGGGGGGGGGGGGGGGGGGGGGGGGGGGGGGGGGGGGGGGGGGGGGGGGGGGGGGGGGGGGGGGGGGGGGGGGGGGGGGGGGGGGGGGGGGGGGGGGGGGGGGGGGGGGGGGGGGGGGGGGGGGGGGGGGGGGGGGGGGGGGGGGGGGGGGGGGGGGGGGGGGGGGGGGGGGGGGGGGGGGGGGGGGGGGGGGGGGGGGGGGGGGGGGGGGGGGGGGGGGGGGGGGGGGGGGGGGGGGGGGGGGGGGGGGGGGGGGGGGGGGGGGGGGGGGGGGGGGGGGGGGGGGGGGGGGGGGGGGGGGGGGGGGGGGGGGGGGGGGGGGGGGGGGGGGGGGGGGGGGGGGGGGGGGGGGGGGGGGGGGGGGGGGGGGGGGGGGGGGGGGGGGGGGGGGGGGGGGGGGGGGGGGGGGGGGGGGGGGGGGGGGGGGGGGGGGGGGGGGGGGGGGGGGGGGGGGGGGGGGGGGGGGGGGGGGGGGGGGGGGGGGGGGTATAAGTTCAAGTCCTCCATCAGAGAAAGTTAAAAAAATTATTGTGAGATAGGTTTGTACAAAAGAAATATCATTTGTGTAACAGTGGCCAATGGATGAGAAAATTACAAACGGAAATACGTCACAGAAGTTCAACATGAAAACAACAGGAAGTTCAACTACTACACTGAATGAAATTTGAGATGAAAATCTTTTAAAACAGTCGCGAGTATGAAAAAACGATTAACACGGGAAAGTTGCGTATTTACAACAGCTTTCCACCGGTATACCACTTGCTTAATTCCGGTGAGTGTTCTGATAAGTGGATAGAGAGCTACAGGAAAAAAGTACGTGAAAAACAGAGTGAAGTTCAAGTAGACATGCCGAGAAGTTCAAGTTCTTCACGCGGTGCATTTTCGAAGAATCTGTTTCGCAATAAAGGCAGAACGAATGATCCTGCCGTTTTTGAAATTAGTCGAAAAGGGCTAGGAATCATTGGTTCAACTCCACAATCTTGACGGAGGCTCCCAGGTGACACCTAACCATTCTAGGAGACACCACTCTCCAAAAGGTAATAGATGGTGTGTTGATGATGAACTCCTTGCTCTTGTGCTTCAAATGATAGTCTCCCCAACACTCAACTCTCTCTCACAGATTTGGATTTTGTGGAAAGATGATTTGAGTGGAAAGCAAGTTGGAGAAGGCTAGAGATCAAGATTTATGTGGTTGGAATGGAATATCTTGACCTCAACACATGAGTAGGTGGTTCTCTCTCAGAAAATGTATGCTGGAAGTGTAGGTATGTTCTGATGGCTCTCCTCACGAATAAGAGTGGGTGGAGGGGTATATATAGCCTCCACACAAAATCTAATTTTCACATTTCTAAAAAAGACCTAAAGAAGTTCTAATAAAACAGTAAGAGAGGTTCGATGTATATAGAAAACTCGGATTTTTTCCATACTAAGTGAAACAGAGAGAAGTTTAAATTGATAATTGTCGGAAGTTCACGTACTTCATGGTCTGCATTTTTGTATGAGAAAAGAAGAATAAAAAGGCAAAGTCTAACTATTTTTTTGCTCGAAGTTCAACTGACCTGCCCAGAGAAGTTGAAAAATTCTTGTGAGTGAGGTTCACCGTGTATTTACATGTTGAGGAACACACAAAAAATGTTGTGTTGGTGTCTTCAAATTTTAAACAAGAATGCTTTGCATGAAGAATGTTCTTTCTATTCAACAAATTTCCAAGGGCATATCATATTCTGGTTCCAAAAAAATAAACAGTTAAACACTAATTGCTGTATGTTGTTTGAAAAAAAGTTTAACCGTATTCAAAGAAATTGCATGTTTTCAACAGCTTTCCATTGCTATATCATTCGCTCAATTTCGGTAAGTGGTTGGGGAGTTACGGGTATAAATAGCATGTGAAAACAGAGTGAAGTTCAAAAACAACTGCTCCAGAAGTTCAACCTCTTCATGAAGTGCATTTTCGGAGACTTCGGTTTTTCCGATGAAG
>JAAAWM010008575.1:0-15098 GCA_036873465.1 Thinopyrum obtusiflorum
GAACGTTTTGGGGAAACAATGAGCATTTTTGCTATAAATGATGAATACAAAAAAAAGAAAAATAAAGAACCGAAAAATAGGATCCCCTAGTTGGTTAAAGCGGTGGAGGAGTCCTCACATCCGACCTCCTTTGTCTTTTTAGGGCAACCAGTGACTTTATTCAATCTGTAAAGAATAGGGCATACAAACAATGTCCAGAACCATCCCTAGCCACACATGACAACCGACAGATAACGAAGCATCAACCTTTGCTAAGGAGTGTGCTTCAAAATTACAATCTCTAGACTCGAAACGAAAGCTAACATTACTGAAGTCTCTCATTCTAAAATTAATTTCCTCCAAAACACAAGCATTGGTAGCCACCCCCGGCTTGATATTTGTAACCACCTCGAGGCAGTCCGAGGCTATGGCCATCTGTTGAATATGAAGATCTTGAGCAAGCACAAGTGCCTCATTGCACACAATAAACTTCTAGAGACACCGGGTCGACCACCAGACAATAAAAAACTACAACTGAAGCCCCAATATAATTTCCCTACTTGTCTCTACATACCACCGTCGCAGCGCCCCTATCACCAAGGCGTGATAGACCACCATCGACGTTCATCTTTGCCGCTTCTCCTTCAGGGGGAATCCACTTGCCTATCTTATTTTGCCTAGCAGAAAAGGTCCCAGTATGGGACGACCGAGACTAAGCTACCTCTAGCTCTTCAAAGTACTCCCTCCGCTCTCAAATATAAGTCTTTTTAGAGATTTCAACAAAGGACTACATACGGAGCAAAATGAGTGAATCTACATTCTAAAATATGTCTATATACATCCGTATGTTGTACTCCATTTGAAACTTCTAAAAAGACTTATATTTAGGAACAGAGGGAGTATCTGTTTATAAAGCACCACGTCAAGGTAGGACTTTGGAATTCATTATCATGGATGTCACACATGTATTATGTTTCCGGTTAGGGGGGGGGGGGGGGGGGGGGGGGGGGGGGGGGGGGGGGGGGGGGGGGGGGGGGGGGGGGGGGGGGGGGGGGGGGGGGGGGGGGGGGGGGGGGGGGGGGGGGGGGGGGGGGGGGGGGGGGGGGGGGGGGGGGGGGGGGGGGGGGGGGGGGGGGGGGGGGGGGGGGGGGGGGGGGGGGGGGGGGGGGGGGGGGGGGGGGGGGGGGGGGGGGGGGGGGGGGGGGGGGGGGGGGGGGGGGGGGGGGGGGGGGGGGGGGGGGGGGGGGGGGGGGGGGGGGGGGGGGGGGGGGGGGGGGGGGGGGGGGGGGGGGGGGGGGGGGGGGGGGGGGGGGGGGGGGGGGGGGGGGGGGGGGGGGGGGGGGGGGGGGGGGGGGGGGGGGGGGGGGGGGGGGGGGGGGGGGGGGGGGGGGGGGGGGGGGGGGGGGGGGGGGGGGGGGGGGGGGGGGGGGGGGGGGGGGGGGGGGGGGGGGGGGGGGGGGGGGGGGGGGGGGGGGGGGGGGGGGGGGGGGGGGGGGGGGGGGGGGGGGGGGGGGGGGGGGGGGGGGGGGGGGGGGGGGGGGGGGGGGGGGGGGGGGGGGGGGGGGGGGGGGGGGGGGGGGGGGGGGGGGGGGGGGGGGGGGGGGGGGGGGGGGGGGGGGGGGGGGGGGGGGGGGGGGGGGGGGGGGGGGGGGGGGGGGGGGGGGGGGGGGGGGGGGGGGGGGGGGGGGGGGGGGGGGGGGGGGGGGGGGGGGGGGGGGGGGGGGGGGGGGGGGGGGGGGGGGGGGGGGGGGGGGGGGGGGGGGGGGGGGGGGGGGGGGGGGGGGGGGGGGGGGGGGGGGGGGGGGGGGGGGGGGGGGGGGGGGGGGGGGGGGGGGGGGGGGGGGGGGGGGGGGGGGGGGGGGGGGGGGGGGGGGGGGGGGGGGGGGGGGGGGGGGGGGGGGGGGGGGGGGGGGGGGGGGGGGGGGGGGGGGGGGGGGGGGGGGGGGGGGGGGGGGGGGGGGGGGGGGGGGGGGGGGGGGGGGGGGGGGGGGGGGGGGGGGGGGGGGGGGGGGGGGGGGGGGGGGGGGGGGGGGGGGGGGGGGGGGGGGGGGGGGGGGGGGGGGGGGGGGGGGGGGGGGGGGGGGGGGGGGGGGGGGGGGGGGGGGGGGGGGGGGGGGGGGGGGGGGGGGGGGGGGGGGGGGGGGGGGGGGGGGGGGGGGGGGGGGGGGGGGGGGGGGGGGGGGGGGGGGGGGGGGGGGGGGGGGGGGGGGGGGGGGGGGGGGGGGGGGGGGGGGGGGGGGGGGGGGGGGGGGGGGGGGGGGGGGGGGGGGGGGGGGGGGGGGGGGGGGGGGGGGGGGGGGGGGGGGGGGGGGGGGGGGGGGGGGGGGGGGGGGGGGGGGGGGGGGGGGGGGGGGGGGGGGGGGGGGGGGGGGGGGGGGGGGGGGGGGGGGGGGGGGGGGGGGGGGGGGGGGGGGGGGGGGGGGGGGGGGGGGGGGGGGGGGGGGGGGGGGGGGGGGGGGGGGGGGGGGGGGGGGGGGGGGGGGGGGGGGGGGGGGGGGGGGGGGGGGGGGGGGGGGGGGGGGGGGGGGGGGGGGGGGGGGGGGGGGGGGGGGGGGGGGGGGGGGGGGGGGGGGGGGGGGGGGGGGGGGGGGGGGGGGGGGGGGGGGGGGGGGGGGGGGGGGGGGGGGGGGGGGGGGGGGGGGGGGGGGGGGGGGGGGGGGGGGGGGGGGGGGGGGGGGGGGGGGGGGGGGGGGGGGGGGGGGGGGGGGGGGGGGGGGGGGGGGGGGGGGGGGGGGGGGGGGGGGGGGGGGGGGGGGGGGGGGGGGGGGGGGGGGGGGGGGGGGGGGGGGGGGGGGGGGGGGGGGGGGGGGGGGGGGGGGGGGGGGGGGGGGGGGGGGGGGGGGGGGGGGGGGGGGGGGGGGGGGGGGGGGGGGGGGGGGGGGGGGGGGGGGGGGGGGGGGGGGGGGGGGGGGGGGGGGGGGGGGGGGGGGGGGGGGGGGGGGGGGGGGGGGGGGGGGGGGGGGGGGGGGGGGGGGGGGGGGGGGGGGGGGGGGGGGGGGGGGGGGGGGGGGGGGGGGGGGGGGGGGGGGGGGGGGGGGGGGGGGGGGGGGGGGGGGGGGGGGGGGGGGGGGGGGGGGGGGGGGGGGGGGGGGGGGGGGGGGGGGGGGGGGGGGGGGGGGGGGGGGGGGGGGGGGGGGGGGGGGGGGGGGGGGGGGGGGGGGGGGGGGGGGGGGGGGGGGGGGGGGGGGGGGGGGGGGGGGGGGGGGGGGGGGGGGGGGGGGGGGGGGGGGGGGGGGGGGGGGGGGGGGGGGGGGGGGGGGGGGGGGGGGGGGGGGGGGGGGGGGGGGGGGGGGGGGGGGGGGGGGGGGGGGGGGGGGGGGGGGGGGGGGGGGGGGGGGGGGGGGGGGGGGGGGGGGGGGGGGGGGGGGGGGGGGGGGGGGGGGGGGGGGGGGGGGGGGTCATTAGGAGAATGATGTGATGGATAAGACCCAATCCTAAGCATAACACAAGATCGTGTAGTTCGTTTGCCAAGAGCTTTTATAATGTCAAGTATCGTTTCCTTAGACCATGAGATTGTGCAACTCCCGGATACCGTAGGAATGCTTTGGGTGTACCAAATGTCACAATGTAACTGGGTGGCTATAAAGGTGCACTACAGGTATCTCCAAAAGTGTCTGTTGGGTCGGCACGAATCGAGACTAGGATTTGTCACTCCGTATGACGGAGAGGTATCTCTAGGCCCACTCGATAATGCATCATCATAATGAGATCAATGTGACTAAGGAGTTAGTCATGGGATCATGTGTTACGGAACGAGTAAAGAGACTTGCTGGTAATGAGATTGAACGAGGTATTGGGATACCGATGATCGAATCTTGGGCAAGTAACAAACCGATGGACAAAGGGAATTTTATACGGGATTGATTGAATCCCGGACATCGTGGTTCATCCGATGAGATCATTGTGGAACATGTGGGAGTCAACATGGGTATCTAGATCCTGCTATTGGTTATTGGCCAGAGAGATGTCTCGGTCATGTCTGCATGATCCCCGAACCCGTAGGGTCTACACACTTAAGGTTCGGTGATGCTAGAGTTGTTATGGGAAATAGTATGTGGTTACCCAATGTTGTTCGGAGTCCCGGATGAGATCCCGGATGTCATGAGGAGTTCCGAATGGTCCGGAGATGAAGATTTATATATGGGAAGTCCTTATTCGGTCGCCGGAAGTGTTCAGGGGTTTACCGGTATTGTACTGGCACTACCGAAGGGGTTCCCGGGGTCCACCGGGAGGGTCCACCTGCCCCGGAGGGCCCTATGGACTGAATATGGAGGGGGACCAGCCCCTAGGTGGGCAGGGCACCAATTTCCCCTAGGGCCCATGCGCCTAGGGTTGGGGGAAACCCTAAAGGGGCACCCCCCTGGTTTGGGGGGCAAGCCTCCCCCTTGCCCCCTCCCTCTAGATGCATCTGGAGGGGGCCGACCCCCTCTCCCTTGCCCCGTTAAATAGTGAGGGGGGGGTGGGAGGGCTGTCACATCCCTTCCCCTGGCGCAACCCTCCCCCTCTCCAACATTTCCTCCTCCTTCCTGACCATAGACATTGGATGTCATTGATAACAGGATCACATCATTAGGAGAATGATGTGATGGATAAGACCCAATCCTAAGCATAACACAAGATCGTGTAGTTCGTTTGCCAAGAGCTTTTGGGGGGGGGGGGGGGGGGGGGGGGGGGGGGGGGGGGGGGGGGGGGGGGGGGGGGGGGGGGGGGGGGGGGGGGGGGGGGGGGGGGGGGGGGGGGGGGGGGGGGGGGGGGGGGGGGGGGGGGGGGGGGGGGGGGGGGGGGGGGGGGGGGGGGGGGGGGGGGGGGGGGGGGGGGGGGGGGGGGGGGGGGGGGGGGGGGGGGGGGGGGGGGGGGGGGGGGGGGGGGGGGGGGGGGGGGGGGGGGGGGGGGGGGGGGGGGGGGGGGGGGGGGGGGGGGGGGGGGGGGGGGGGGGGGGGGGGGGGGGGGGGGGGGGGGGGGGGGGGGGGGGGGGGGGGGGGGGGGGGGGGGGGGGGGGGGGGGGGGGGGGGGGGGGGGGGGGGGGGGGGGGGGGGGGGGGGGGGGGGGGGGGGGGGGGGGGGGGGGGGGGGGGGGGGGGGGGGGGGGGGGGGGGGGGGGGGGGGGGGGGGGGGGGGGGGGGGGGGGGGGGGGGGGGGGGGGGGGGGGGGGGGGGGGGGGGGGGGGGGGGGGGGGGGGGGGGGGGGGGGGGGGGGGGGGGGGGGGGGGGGGGGGGGGGGGGGGGGGGGGGGGGGGGGGGGGGGGGGGGGGGGGGGGGGGGGGGGGGGGGGGGGGGGGGGGGGGGGGGGGGGGGGGGGGGGGGGGGGGGGGGGGGGGGGGGGGGGGGGGGGGGGGGGGGGGGGGGGGGGGGGGGGGGGGGGGGGGGGGGGGGGGGGGGGGGGGGGGGGGGGGGGGGGGGGGGGGGGGGGGGGGGGGGGGGGGGGGGGGGGGGGGGGGGGGGGGGGGGGGGGGGGGGGGGGGGGGGGGGGGGGGGGGGGGGGGGGGGGGGGGGGGGGGGGGGGGGGGGGGGGGGGGGGGGGGGGGGGGGGGGGGGGGGGGGGGGGGGGGGGGGGGGGGGGGGGGGGGGGGGGGGGGGGGGGGGGGGGGGGGGGGGGGGGGGGGGGGGGGGGGGGGGGGGGGGGGGGGGGGGGGGGGGGGGGGGGGGGGGGGGGGGGGGGGGGGGGGGGGGGGGGGGGGGGGGGGGGGGGGGGGGGGGGGGGGGGGGGGGGGGGGGGGGGGGGGGGGGGGGGGGGGGGGGGGGGGGGGGGGGGGGGGGGGGGGGGGGGGGGGGGGGGGGGGGGGGGGGGGGGGGGGGGGGGGGGGGGGGGGGGGGGGGGGGGGGGGGGGGGGGGGGGGGGGGGGGGGGGGGGGGGGGGGGGGGGGGGGGGGGGGGGGGGGGGGGGGGGGGGGGGGGGGGGGGGGGGGGGGGGGGGGGGGGGGGGGGGGGGGGGGGGGGGGGGGGGGGGGGGGGGGGGGGGGGGGGGGGGGGGGGGGGGGGGGGGGGGGGGGGGGGGGGGGGGGGGGGGGGGGGGGGGGGGGGGGGGGGGGGGGGGGGGGGGGGGGGGGGGGGGGGGGGGGGGGGGGGGGGGGGGGGGGGGGGGGGGGGGGGGGGGGGGGGGGGGGGGGGGGGGGGGGGGGGGGGGGGGGGGGGGGGGGGGGGGGGGGGGGGGGGGGGGGGGGGGGGGGGGGGGGGGGGGGGGGGGGGGGGGGGGGGGGGGGGGGGGGGGGGGGGGGGGGGGGGGGGGGGGGGGGGGGGGGGGGGGGGGGGGGGGGGGGGGGGGGGGGGGGGGGGGGGGGGGGGGGGGGGGGGGGGGGGGGGGGGGGGGGGGGGGGGGGGGGGGGGGGGGGGGGGGGGGGGGGGGGGGGGGGGGGGGGGGGGGGGGGGGGGGGGGGGGGGGGGGGGGGGGGGGGGGGGGGGGGGGGGGGGGGGGGGGGGGGGGGGGGGGGGGGGGGGGGGGGGGGGGGGGGGGGGGGGGGGGGGGGGGGGGGGGGGGGGGGGGGGGGGGGGGGGGGGGGGGGGGGGGGGGGGGGGGGGGGGGGGGGGGGGGGGGGGGGGGGGGGGGGGGGGGGGGGGGGGGGGGGGGGGGGGGGGGGGGGGGGGGGGGGGGGGGGGGGGGGGGGGGGGGGGGGGGGGGGGGGGGGGGGGGGGGGGGGGGGGGGGGGGGGGGGGGGGGGGGGGGGGGGGGGGGGGGGGGGGGGGGGGGGGGGGGGGGGGGGGGGGGGGGGGGGGGGGGGGGGGGGGGGGGGGGGGGGGGGGGGGGGGGGGGGGGGGGGGGGGGGGGGGGGGGGGGGGGGGGGGGGGGGGGGGGGGGGGGGGGGGGGGGGGGGGGGGGGGGGGGGGGGGGGGGGGGGGGGGGGGGGGGGGGGGGGGGGGGGGGGGGGGGGGGGGGGGGGGGGGGGGGGGGGGGGGGGGGGGGGGGGGGGGGGGGGGGGGGGGGGGGGGGGGGGGGGGGGGGGGGGGGGGGGGGGGGGGGGGGGGGGGGGGGGGGGGGGGGGGGGGGGGGGGGGGGGGGGGGGGGGGGGGGGGGGGGGGGGGGGGGGGGGGGGGGGGGGGGGGGGGGGGGGGGGGGGGGGGGGGGGGGGGGGGGGGGGGGGGGGGGGGGGGGGGGGGGGGGGGGGGGGGGGGGGGGG
Source organism: Thinopyrum obtusiflorum (assembly GCA_036873465.1). Classification (NCBI taxonomy): domain Eukaryota; kingdom Viridiplantae; phylum Streptophyta; class Magnoliopsida; order Poales; family Poaceae; genus Thinopyrum; species Thinopyrum obtusiflorum. The sequence continues at coordinate 7,090 of JAAAWM010008575.1, forward strand.
GGGGGGGGGGGGGGGGGGGGGGGGGGGGGGGGGGGGGGGGGGGGGGGGGGGGGGGGGGGGGGGGGGGGGGGGGGGGGGGGGGGGGGGGGGGGGGGGGGGGGGGGGGGGGGGGGGGGGGGGGGGGGGGGGGGGGGGGGGGGGGGGGGGGGGGGGGGGGGGGGGGGGGGGGGGGGGGGGGGGGGGGGGGGGGGGGGGGGGGGGGGGGGGGGGGGGGGGGGGGGGGGGGGGGGGGGGGGGGGGGGGGGGGGGGGGGGGGGGGGGGGGGGGGGGGGGGGGGGGGGGGGGGGGGGGGGGGGGGGGGGGGGGGGGGGGGGGGGGGGGGGGGGGGGGGGGGGGGGGGGGGGGGGGGGGGGGGGGGGGGGGGGGGGGGGGGGGGGGGGGGGGGGGGGGGGGGGGGGGGGGGGGGGGGGGGGGGGGGGGGGGGGGGGGGGGGGGGGGGGGGGGGGGGGGGGGGGGGGGGGGGGGGGGGGGGGGGGGGGGGGGGGGGGGGGGGGGGGGGGGGGGGGGGGGGGGGGGGGGGGGGGGGGGGGGGGGGGGGGGGGGGGGGGGGGGGGGGGGGGGGGGGGGGGGGGGGGGGGGGGGGGGGGGGGGGGGGGGGGGGGGGGGGGGGGGGGGGGGGGGGGGGGGGGGGGGGGGGGGGGGGGGGGGGGGGGGGGGGGGGGGGGGGGGGGGGGGGGGGGGGGGGGGGGGGGGGGGGGGGGGGGGGGGGGGGGGGGGGGGGGGGGGGGGACTGCAATCGCTTGAATCGAGTGGGAGTTAATCTTCCAGATGAGATAGTGATGATTCTCCATAGTCACTGCCACCAAGCTATTGGAGCTTCGTGATGAACTATAACATATCAGGGATAGACATGATGATCCTTGAGCAACTCGTGATGTTTGACACCGCGAAAGTAGAAATCAAGTAGGAGCATCAATTGTTGATGGTTAAACCACTAGTTTCAAGAAGGGCAAGGGAAAGAAGGGATACGTCATGAGACAGCAAATCAGTTGCTGCTCTAGTGAAGAAACCCAAGGTTGAACCAAACCCGAGACTAAGTGCTTCTGTAATAAGGGGAACGGTCACTGAAGCGGAACTACCCTAGATACTTGGTAGATGAGAAGGCTGGCAAAGTCGACAGAAGTATTTTGGATATACGTTATATTAATGTGTACTTTACTAGTACTCCTAGTAGCACCAGGGTATTAAAATACTGGTTCAGTTGCTAAGTGTTAGTAACTCGTACGACTCCATCAACCCCGTTCTCTTGAACGCTTCCGCTTAGCGATCTTCAAGGGTATGAAGATGCACTCCCTCTCTCTCGTTGCTAGATGACTCCATATATTGATCTTGGTGATGCATAGAAAATTTTAAATTTCTGCTACCTTCCCCAACAGTGGCATCATGAGCTAGGTCTATGCGTAGTTTCTGTGCACGAGTAGAACACAAGTTGTTGTGGGCGTTGATTTTGTCAATTTACTTGCCGTTACTAGTCTTATCTTGATTCGGTGGCATTTTGGGATGAAGCGGCCCAGACCTACCTTACACGTACGCTTACGTGAGACTGGTTCCACCGACTGACATGCACTAGTTGCATAAGGTGGCTAGCGAGTGTCTGTCTCTCCCACTTTAGTCGGATCGGATTCGATGAAAAGGGTCCTGATGAAGGGTAAATAGAAATTGGCATATCACGTTGTGGTTTTGGCATAGGTAAGAAATGTTCTTGCTAGAAACCTATAGCAGCCACGTAAAAACTTGCAACAACAATTAGAGGACGTCTAACTTGTTTTTGCAGCATATACCGTGTGATGCGATATGGCCAAAAGGATGTGATGAATGATATATGTGATGTATGAGATTGATCATGTTCTTGTAATAGGAATCACGACTTGCATGTCGATGAGTATGACAACCGGCAGGAGCCATAGGAGTTGTCTTAATTTATTTATGACCTGCGTGTCAACTTATACGTCATGTAATTAGTTTACTTTATCGCTAACCATTAGCCGTAGTAGTAGAAGTAATAGTTGACGAGACAACTTCATGAAGACACGATGATGGAGATCATGATGATGGAGATCATGGTGTCATGCTGGTGACGACGATGATCATGGCGCCCTGAAGATGGAGATCAAAAGGAGCAAAATGATATTGGCCATATCATGTCACTATTTGATTGCATGTGATGTTTATCATGTTTTACATCTTATTTGCTTAGAATGACGGTAGCATAAATAATATGATCCCTCACCATAATTTCAAGAAAGTGTTCCCCCTAACTGTGCACCGTTGCTAAGGTCCATTGTTCCGAAGCACCACGTGATGATCGAGTGTGATAGGTTCTAACATTCGCATACAACGGGTGTAAGCCAGATTTACACACGCAATACACTTAGGTTGACTTGACGAGCCTAGCATGTACAGACATGGCCTCGGAACACGGAAGACCGAAAGTTCGAACATGAGCCGTATAGAAGATACGATCAACATGAAGATGTTCACCGATGATGACTAGTCCATCTCACGTGATGATCGAACACGACCTAGTTGACTCGGATCATGTATCACTTAGATGACTAGAGGGATGTATTTCTAAGTGGGAGTTCATTAAATAATTTGATTAGATGAACTTAATTATCATGAACATAGTCAAAAGGTCTTTGCAAATTATGTCGTAGCTTGCGCTATAGTTCTACTGTTTTAGATATGTTCCTAGAGAAAATTTAGTTGAGAGTTGACAGTAGCAACTATGCGGACTGGGTCCGTTAACTGAGGATTGTCCTCATTTCTGCACAGAAGGATTATGTCCTTAATGCACCGCTCAGTGTGCTGATCCTCGAGCATCGTCTGTAGATGTTGGGAAACATCTGACATACATGTTTTGATGACTACGTGATAGTTCAGTGCGTAATGCTAACGGTTTAGAATTGTGGCACCAAAGACGGTTTTGAAACATCGCTGAACATATGAGATGTTCCAAAGACTGAAATTGGAATTTCAGACTAGTGCCCACGTCAAGGGGGGGGGGGGGGGGGGGGGGGGGGGGGGGGGGGGGGGGGGGGGGGGGGGGGGGGGGGGGGGGGGGGGGGGGGGGGGGGGGGGGGGGGGGGGGGGGGGGGGGGGGGGGGGGGGGGGGGGGGGGGGGGGGGGGGGGGGGGGGGGGGGGGGGGGGGGGGGGGGGGGGGGGGGGGGGGGGGGGGGGGGGGGGGGGGGGGGGGGGGGGGGGGGGGGGGGGGGGGGGGGGGGGGGGGGGGGGGGGGGGGGGGGGGGGGGGGGGGGGGGGGGGGGGGGGGGGGGGGGGGGGGGGGGGGGGGGGGGGGGGGGGGGGGGGGGGGGGGGGGGGGGGGGGGGGGGGGGGGGGGGGGGGGGGGGGGGGGGGGGGGGGGGGGGGGGGGGGGGGGGGGGGGGGGGGGGGGGGGGGGGGGGGGGGGGGGGGGGGGGGGGGGGGGGGGGGGGGGGGGGGGGGGGGGGGGGGGGGGGGGGGGGGGGGGGGGGGGGGGGGGGGGGGGGGGGGGGGGGGGGGGGGGGGGGGGGGGGGGGGGGGGGGGGGGGGGGGGGGGGGGGGGGGGGGGGGGGGGGGGGGGGGGGGGGGGGGGGGGGGGGGGGGGGGGGGGGGGGGGGGGGGGGGGGGGGGGGGGGGGGGGGGGGGGGGGGGGGGGGGGGGGGGGGGGGGGGGGGGGGGGGGGGGGGGGGGGGGGGGGGGGGGGGGGGGGGGGGGGGGGGGGGGGGGGGGGGGGGGGGGGGGGGGGGGGGGGGGGGGGGGGGGGGGGGGGGGGGGGGGGGGGGGGGGGGGGGGGGGGGGGGGGGGGGGGGGGGGGGGGGGGGGGGGGGGGGGGGGGGGGGGGGGGGGGGGGGGGGGGGGGGGGGGGGGGGGGGGGGGGGGGGGGGGGGGGGGGGGGGGGGGGGGGGGGGGGGGGGGGGGGGGGGGGGGGGGGGGGGGGGGGGGGGGGGGGGGGGGGGGGGGGGGGGGGGGGGGGGGGGGGGGGGGGGGGGGGGGGGGGGGGGGGGGGGGGGGGGGGGGGGGGGGGGGGGGGGGGGGGGGGGGGGGGGGGGGGGGGGGGGGGGGGGGGGGGGGGGGGGGGGGGGGGGGGGGGGGGGGGGGGGGGGGGGGGGGGGGGGGGGGGGGGGGGGGGGGGGGGGGGGGGGGGGGGGGGGGGGGGGGGGGGGGGGGGGGGGGGGGGGGGGGGGGGGGGGGGGGGGGGGGGGGGGGGGGGGGGGGGGGGGGGGGGGGGGGGGGGGGGGGGGGGGGGGGGGGGGGGGGGGGGGGGGGGGGGGGGGGGGGGGGGGGGGGGGGGGGGGGGGGGGGGGGGGGGGGGGGGGGGGGGGGGGGGGGGGGGGGAAAGTAAAGTAGTTTACATGGCGTTATTCAATGACACGCAGGTCATACAAAAATAAAGACAACTCATATGGCTCCTGCCGGTTGTCATACTCATCGACATGCAAGTCGTGAATCCTATTACAAAGAACATGATCTCATACATCACAATTCATCATTCATCACAACTTCTGGCCATATCACATCACATGATCAATCGCTGCAAAAACAAGTTAGACGTCCTCTAATTGTTGTTGCATCTTTTACGTGGCTGCAATTGGGTTCTAGGAAGAACGTTTTCTTACCTACGAATCACACAAACGTGATTTTGTCAACTTCTATTTACCCTTCATAAGGGCCCTGTTCATCGATTCCACTCCAACTAAAGTGGGAGAGACAGACACCCGCCAGCCACCTTATGCAACTAGTGCATGTCAGTCGGTGGAACCGGTCTCACGTAAGCGTACGTGTAAGGTTGGTCCGGGCCGCTTCATCCCACAATACCGTTGAGCAAGAAAAGACTAGTAGAGGCAAGTAAGATGACAAAATCCACGCCCACAACAAAATTATGTTCTACTCGTGCAAAGAGAACTACGCATAAACCTAGCTCTGATACCACTGTTGGGGAACGTTGCAGAAAATTAAAATTTTTCCTACGATTTCACCAAGATCCATCTATGAGTTCATCTAAGCAACGAGTCAAGGGAGAGAGTTTGCATCTACATACCACTTGTAGATCGCGTGCGGAAGCTTGCAAGGTGATGATGTAGTCGTACTCGACGTGATTCGAATCACCGATGACCAAGTGCTGAACGGACAGCACCTCCGCGCTCAACACACGTACGGGACGGGAGACGTCTCCTCCTTATTGATCCAGCAAGGGGGAAGGAGAGGTTGAGGAAGACAGCTCCACCGGCAGCACGACGGCGTGGTGATGGTGGAGAGGCAGTACTCCGACAGGGCTTCGCCAAGCACACAACGGAGGAGGAGAGGTGTTGGGGAGGGGAGGGCTGCGCCTTGGAGGGTGGTGCGGCTGCCCTCCCCTCACCCCTCTATTTATAGGGGGAAGGGAGAAGGGGGCCGGCCCCCTAGAACCCATCTAGGCGGGGTGCGGCGGCCTAGGGGAGAGGGCAGAGGGTGGCTTGCCCCCCAAGCCAAGGGGGCGCCCCCTCTAGGGTTCCCCCCTCAACCCTAGGCGCATGGGCCCAAGGGAGGGGGTGCGGCCAGCCCACCAGGGGCTGGCTCCCTGCCCCACGCAGCCCATGTGGCCCCCCGGGAGGGGTGGCCCCTCCCGGTGGACCCCCGGAACCCTTCCGGTGGCCCCGGTACAATACCGGTATGACCCCGAAACTTCCCGGTGTCCGTTAGACAACTTCCCATATATAAATCTTTACCTCCGGACCCTTCCGTATCTCCTCGTGACGTCCAGGATCCCATCCGAGACTCCGAACAACATTCGGTAGTCACATACTAGTCTTCCTAATAACAGGCTCGTCAAGTTAACCCTAAGTGTTTTCGCTGTGTAAAACTGTCTTACACCGGGGGGGGGGGGGGGGGGGGGGGGGGGGGGGGGGGGGGGGGGGGGGGGGGGGGGGGGGGGGGGGGGGGGGGGGGGGGGGGGGGGGGGGGGGGGGGGGGGGGGGGGGGGGGGGGGGGGGGGGGGGGGGGGGGGGGGGGGGGGGGGGGGGGGGGGGGGGGGGGGGGGGGGGGGGGGGGGGGGGGGGGGGGGGGGGGGGGGGGGGGGGGGGGGGGGGGGGGGGGGGGGGGGGGGGGGGGGGGGGGGGGGGGGGGGGGGGGGGGGGGGGGGGGGGGGGGGGGGGGGGGGGGGGGGGGGGGGGGGGGGGGGGGGGGGGGGGGGGGGGGGGGGGGGGGGGGGGGGGGGGGGGGGGGGGGGGGGGGGGGGGGGGGGGGGGGGGGGGGGGGGGGGGGGGGGGGGGGGGGGGGGGGGGGGGGGGGGGGGGGGGGGGGGGGGGGGGGGGGGGGGGGGGGGGGGGGGGGGGGGGGGGGGGGGGGGGGGGGGGGGGGGGGGGGGGGGGGGGGGGGGGGGGGGGGGGGGGGGGGGGGGGGGGGGGGGGGGGGGGGGGGGGGGGGGGGGGGGGGGGGGGGGGGGGGGGGGGGGGGGGGGCACGGAAGTGTATTTTTTTGTAGTGGAAGATCTGTCTGGAGAGGAAAACCTCACCCTGGACCGCATCGTTACCGATGATTGAAGGGGCCATCGAGCCTTATGGTGACGACATGGTGGAACTCTCAATGAAAGCACCAATGTCGGTGTCAAACACTTCCGTGATGATAATTTTGGTAATGTCATGGAGGGGGGGGGGGGGGGGGGGGGGGGGGGGGGGGGGGGGGGGGGGGGGGGGGGGGGGGGCCTAACTGTGCATCTAAGGCGGATGGTAACAGGAGGCAGGGGACACGATGTTTACCCAGGTTCGGACCCTCTTGATGGAGGTAATACCCTACGTCATGCTTGATTGATATTGATGATATGAGTATTACAAGAGTTGATCTACCACGAGATTGTAGAGGCTAAACCCTAGAAGCTAGCCTATGTTGTGATTGTATGTTGTCCTATGGACTAAACCCTCCGGTTGATATAGACACCGGAGGGGGCTAGGGTTACACAGAGTCGGTTACAAGGGAAGAGATCTACATATCCGTATTGCCAAGCTTGCCTTCCACGCCAAGGAAAGTCCCATCCGGACACGGGACAAAGTCTTCAATCTTGTATCTTCATAGTGGGGGGGGGGGGGGGGGGGGGGGGGGGGGGGGGGGGGGGGGGGGGGGGGGGGGGGGGGGGGGGGGGGGGGGGGGGGGGGGGGGGGGGGGGGGGGGGGGGGGGGGGGGGGGGGGGGGGGGGGGGGGGGGGGGGGGGGGGGGGGGGGGGGGGGGGGGGGGGGGGGGGGGGGGGGGGGGGGGGGGGGGGGGGGGGGGGGGGGGGGGGGGGGGGGGGGGGGGGGGGGGGGGGGGGGGGGGGGGGGGGGGGGGGGGGGGGGGACTTGCAAAGAATACCTTGTTGTAAACCGCTTATCATTTCCTTCTGCTCCTCGTTGGGTTCGACACTCTTACTTATTGAAAGGACTACGATAGATCCCCTATACTTGTGGGTCATCAGTTCGATAGGGTCTTCTTGGTCTTCGGCGTTCTCCGGAGTACCATTGTGTTCGGTGTCGGTATTGCTGTTCTTACCGCGGCGCAAATTAGAGCTGCGCCGCTGACGTCGACGTTTTGGCGGTATCTTAGGAGGTTCGTCCTCGACTGGGTTTTTCTCATCATCGCTGTCGCCGTTTTTAGGTGTATACACCATGTATACGTCATACGAGGAGGTGGGTGAGGGAGTCCTGGATTAGGGGGTCTCCGGACAGCCGGACTATATCATTTGGCCGGACTGTTGGACTATTAAGATACAAGATTGAAGACTTCGTCCCGTGTCCGGATGGGACTCTACTTGGCGTGGAAGGCAAGCTAGGCAATACGGATATGTATATCTCCTCCTTTGTAACTGACCTTGTGTAACCCTAGCCCCCTTCGGTGTCTATATAAACCGGAGGGTTTTAGTCCCTAGGACAACAGACAATCATACCATAGGCTAGCTTCTAGGGTTTACCTCTCTAATCTCGTTGTAGATCTACTCTTGTAATACTCATATCATCAAGAACAATCAAGTAGGATGTAGGGTTTTACCTCCATCAAGAGTGCCCGAACCTGGGTAAACATC
>JAAAWM010008576.1:0-15103 GCA_036873465.1 Thinopyrum obtusiflorum
ATTGTGCAACAAGAGCATTTTTATGGATTCCACATTTTGGCTCATCCTTGGTTGCACAACCCCACTTATCTCTTTGTGTGTGTGTTTCCGTGTACCTTATTTTGCTATTGGTCTATTTATTGCATTGCAAATTTGCGAATCTTTTCCAACATTATTGAAGCTCACTAAAAATTGCATCAAATTTTGTGCCACCATCCTAACCGAGCTCCACCATAAGCTTTTACTTGTGTAGGTGTGAGAAACCGACAAGAATTGGTACCAATTGTGCTATTTCCTTGTTCCACATTGGAGTGATCTTTGATCCATATTCAACATCGGTCAAGGTACATTTGGTATACGTTCTTCTCTTTATCCCACTCACATATTTCCCTTGGAATGGTGGATAGGCCAAGTACTTCTACAAACCCACTCTTCATCGGGCAAGACAACGACATGAACTCCTACGTCACAAAGAGCCACCTCTTTGGTGCACAACATGCTTTGCGTCAAGAGCAACAAGCAATGAGCGAACGCATCGACAACCTTGCAACCGACTTGTGACTCTCCGAGCAACGGGGGGGGGCGCATCGACAACCTCGTCGCCGACTTGCGACTCTCCGAGCAACGTACAAGGGACTACTTCGACCACAAGCTCGACGATCACCAGCAAGAGAATGACGCAAGAATGGATGAGATTCGTGCTTTGTTGCGCAACAGCTCTTCTTCCACTTCAAGGAGCCATTCAAGTCGACACTCCGACTTCACCCTCTCCAGCTCAAATACACCGACTTCGAACACTACGCCGTGCCGCGCACAACGATCGTCAAGCAAGCCTCAATTCTCTACGCGACACCGACTCTCAAGAGCGACGACAACGTCAAACCCAAGAGGCTTTCGCGCTAGCACGAGAACAGCAAAGACAACGCCAACATGAAGAGGAAGAGCGCGCGTCTACATCAAGATGTACAAGATGCCGAGGCACAACGTTAAGAACAACAACTTCGTGACGCTCAAGCATTTGCAGCGCAACAAGCACTACGAGATTCAAGTCGAGCCGTAGCCGACCGAGGCCGACAAGCCCGTGAACAAGAGGACGCACTTCGCGAATAAATTCATGAACGACGACATCAAGCTCGCTGCACCGTCACGTTCCTCAAGTTCCTCCTCGAGCTCAACAAGCTTCTCCACAAGCTCGCCAAGAACATCAAGTACATCAAGAACATGAAGACATTGGAGATCCTCCACGACAAGAGCATCATGAGGTCGACAACCCTCCGCGCCAAGAGCACCACGAGTTGAACAATCATCTACAACACGGGCGTCATCATCCATGACCCCAACACAATGAAGAGCACGCTACGGCAAACTCAAGTTCACCATGCCCAAGTTCAACGGAAGCAACGATCCCGAAGAGTACCTTTCATGGGCATTGAAGGTCTTGCCCGCCCCAAAACCCGCACCGATCCAGATCTTGCGATCTTTTTCCAACCCCAGCGGGACTACCGCCTATACAAGCGGTACTACCGCCCCGCCCAGTTTCAGTCAAAACCGATTGGCATCTTTGCCTCAACCACTATACACCATCACCACTTCCGCATACCACCACCATTTTGGACCGTTTCGCTCTCCGACACGTTTGCCACGTCGAGCTTTGAGAATTTGAGTTGCGGTACCATATCCTTTTGTGTTTCGGCTATCGAGGTACGGTTCGACATCGACATCACCGCCGCTCACCTTCGCCACGGACGCGTCAACAACAACGACCACCTCGACTACATCTTGGTATTCGTGCCACCCATTTGATCACCGTCATCCGTTCTTGCTTACGGATGAGGAACCGAAGAACGGTAACCTCATCTTGGTATTGAACATATCACTTTTGCCATTACATTGATAGCCATCATAGCCTTACTCCTTTGCATTGCTTACCCAACAAGACTAGCCTTTGAGTATTACCGGCAACGAGACTTGTGCACGTTAGTGATCATACTTCCCATAGCATACATACATCATTGTTGCATATATTGGCATCATCTCTTGTGTCACAAAGTTGTCATCCCATACACAATTGCTATCTTGGTTCCTCAAGCATTGCATGAGAAAAGAGCTCAAACATCAAAGAGCCAAATAAGCTTTTAAGCAAAGAGGAAAGATAAGCAAAGAGCTTTTAAGCAAGAACCATAGCATCATACAACATTAAGATTGCCATACTCGATCATCTTGGATCATATCATAGAAACACCTTGCATAGAGCATACTTGGGATAGAAGTCGTTACATTTTTGCTAAGTAGGTTGTGCACAAGTTCTTGTATCCGCCTATTGTGTAATCGTGCTAGCGTCTCTCTAGCGTTGTGCAACAAGAGCATTTTTGTGGATTCCACATTTGGTTCACCCTTGGTTACACGACCCCACTTATCTTTTTGCGTGTGTGTTTCCGTGTACCTTATTGCTTGGTCTACTTATTACATTGCATCTTGCGAATCTTTTCCAACATTATTGAAGCTCACTTACAATTGCATCAAATTTTGTGCCACCATCCTAACCAAGCTCCACCATAACCTTTTACTTGTGTAGGTGTGAGAAACCGACAAGAGCTAGTACTAATTGTACTATTTCCTTGTCCTACATTGGGGTGATCATCGATCCACTTTCAACTTCGGTCAAGGTACATTTGGTATTTGTTCTTCTCTTTCTACCACTCACATTTGTCTTGGAATGATGGATAGGCCAAGTACTTCTACCAACCCACTCTTCATGAAGCAAGACGACGACATGAACTCCTTCGTCACCAAGAGTCACCTCTTTGGTGCACCCCCCCCCCCCCCCCCCCCCCCCCCCCCCCCCCCCCCCCCCCCCCCCCCCCCCCCCCCCCCCCCCCCCCCCCCCCCCCCCCCCCCCCCCCCCCCCCCCCCCCCCCCCCCCCCCCCCCCCCCCCCCCCCCCCCCCCCCCCCCCCCCCCCCCCCCCCCCCCCCCCCCCCCCCCCCCCCCCCCCCCCCCCCCCCCCCCCCCCCCCCCCCCCCCCCCCCCCCCCCCCCCCCCCCCCCCCCCCCCCCCCCCCCCCCCCCCCCCCCCCCCCCCCCCCCCCCCCCCCCCCCCCCCCCCCCCCCCCCCCCCCCCCCCCCCCCCCCCCCCCCCCCCCCCCCCCCCCCCCCCCCCCCCCCCCCCCCCCCCCCCCCCCCCCCCCCCCCCCCCCCCCCCCCCCCCCCCCCCCCCCCCCCCCCCCCCCCCCCCCCCCCCCCCCCCCCCCCCCCCCCCCCCCCCCCCCCCCCCCCCCCCCCCCCCCCCCCCCCCCCCCCCCCCCCCCCCCCCCCCCCCCCCCCCCCCCCCCCCCCCCCCCCCCCCCCCCCCCCCCCCCCCCCCCCCCCCCCCCCCCCCCCCCCCCCCCCCCCCCCCCCCCCCCCCCCCCCCCCCCCCCCCCCCCCCCCCCCCCCCCCCCCCCCCCCCCCCCCCCCCCCCCCCCCCCCCCCCCCCCCCCCCCCCCCCCCCCCCCCCCCCCCCCCCCCCCCCCCCCCCCCCCCCCCCCCCCCCCCCCCCCCCCCCCCCCCCCCCCCCCCCCCCCCCCCCCCCCCCCCCCCCCCCCCCCCCCCCCCCCCCCCCCCCCCCCCCCCCCCCCCCCCCCCCCCCCCCCCCCCCCCCCCCCCCCCCCCCCCCCCCCCCCCCCCCCCCCCCCCCCCCCCCCCCCCCCCCCCCCCCCCCCCCCCCCCCCCCCCCCCCCCCCCCCCCCCCCCCCCCCCCCCCCCCCCCCCCCCCCCCCCCCCCCCCCCCCCCCCCCCCCCCCCCCCCCCCCCCCCCCCCCCCCCCCCCCCCCCCCCCCCCCCCCCCCCCCCCCCCCCCCCCCCCCCCCCCCCCCCCCCCCCCCCCCCCCCCCCCCCCCCCCCCCCCCCCCCCCCCCCCCCCCCCCCCCCCCCCCCCCCCCCCCCCCCCCCCCCCCCCCCCCCCCCCCCCCCCCCCCCCCCCCCCCCCCCCCCCCCCCCCCCCCCCCCCCCCCCCCCCCCCCCCCCCCCCCCCCCCCCCCCCCCCCCCCCCCCCCCCCCCCCCCCCCCCCCCCCCCCATGCTCCAAGGTCAAGTGCTCCTTATCACCGTCCGCTCTCAGAGGTTACTTGCAACAAGTGTCAGCAGAAAGGGAACTATGCAAACAAATGCTTCAACCAACGGTGCCTTCCGCCTCCTCCTGCTGTGAGATCTGCTAGCAATGTAGTGGTCAAGCATAATTCCAAGTTTGCAAAGGTCAACATGATGAACGCATCTCAGGCAAAGGACTCTTCAGAAGTAATCATGGGTAATCTTCCTGTTAAAGATATTCCTGCAAAAGTTATTTTTGACACTGGTGCATCGCTTTGTTTCATCTCAAGACCATTTGCATCAAAGCATGATTTGGCTTTCCAAGTTTTGCCTAGTCCGTTACAGTTGTCTCACCGGGTAAACGCATGAACGCTAACTCCATGGTTCCGGATGTTTCTATCAAGATGGGTGACTATAAATTTCTGTCCTCTCCAATTGTTCTTGGCCACTCGGATATTGATCTAACTCTAGGCATGGACTAGCTTTCTAAGCACAAGGCTCAGCTTGATTGTGCTGCCAAGCAGATTCAATTGACACACTCTTTTGAGGAGGTGATCATCTATGCCACTTGTGATGATACTATTCGACTGTTTTCTCTCAATGAGAAGGGCGAGTTGAATGCCATCTCTCAGATTCCAGTCGTGTGTGAATATCAAGACATCTTTCCAGAAGAGCTTCCGGCAATGCCTCCTCACTGGGCGAGTTGAATTCGTTATCGATCTTGGGCCTGGCACGAAACCTGTTTGCAAGTGTCCTTACAAGCTTGGACCAGAAGAGTTGAAGGAGTTGAAGAAACAACTCGATGAACAAGAGCGCATGGGTCTAATCAGACCGAGTTCAACTCCATGGGGTTGTGGTGTTCTTTTTGTCAAGAAGAAGGATGGAACGGAACGAATCTGCGTCGACTACCATCCATTGAACAAGAAAACAATAAAGAACAAGTACCCACTTCCCAACATCAATGAGCTTTTCAAGCAACTTAAGGGTGCCCAAGTATTCTCCAAGCTTGACCTCCGTATGGGTTATCATCAGGTTCACATTCGTGAACAAGATATTCCCAAGACAACATTCAGAACAAGCAATGGTTCTTATGAATATACTGTCATGTCTTTCGGCCTTGTTAATGCTCCTCCAACGTTCTCTCGCATGATGAACTTCATCTTCAACCCTTACACAAATGATTTCATCTTGGTATATCTCGATGACATCTTGGTCTTTTCCAAAAACAAGGATGATCATGCCAAGCATTTGAGATTGGTACTCGACAAACTCAGAGAGCATCAATTCTATGCGAAGTTTTCAAAGTGTGAGTTCTGGCTTGATGAGGTTCTCTACCTTGGCCATATCATCTCAGCCAAGGGCATCACCGTTAATCCTGAGAAGGTGTCTACTATTGTGAATTGGGAACCGCCTCAGAATGTCAAGCAACTCTGCAGCTTTCCTGGGCTTGCAAGCTATTGTCGAAGATTCATTGAGAATTTCTCTAAGATTGCAAAGCCTCTTTCCAACCTCCTCCAAAAGCATGTCAAGTATGTCTGGACGCCTGAATGTGACATCGCTTTCAAGACCCTCAAAGAGAAGTGAGTCACAGCTCCTGTTCTGACTCCTCCTGATGAATCCAAACCATTCGAAAGTTTTCTGTGATGCCTCCCTGCAAGGTCTCGGTGCTGTGTTAATGCGAGAGAAGAAAGTTGTGGCTTATACCTCTCGCCAGTTGAAGCCCAACGTAAAGAACTACCCCACTCACGACCTCGAGTTGGCGGCAGTTGTCCATGCTCTATTAACGTGGAGACATCTATTGTTGGGAAGGAAAGTGGACATCTTCACTGATCATAAGAGCCTCAAGTACATCTTCACTCAACCCAACCTCAACCTCAGACAGACTCGTTGGGTAAAAATGATTCAAGAATACAATCCGAGTATCAAATATACTCTAGGCAAGGCCACTGTCATTGCAGATGCTTTGAGCAGGAAGGCTTACTGCAACATCCTACTTCTCAAGCCCTTCCAACCGGACCTTTGTGAAGCTTTCCGCAAACTGAACCTCCAAGTTGTTCTTCAAGGCTTCCTTTCCTACCTACAAGTCTCTCCTACTTTGGAAGATCAAATTCGTGAGGCTCAACTTCTTGATGCCATGGTGAAGAAGGTGAAAAATGGGATTGCCAAGAGCCAACCCAAGTACAAGTGCTATCGCATTGATGACAAAGACACTCTTTTCTTCGAAGATCGAATTGTGGTTCCTAAAGGCAATCTAAGGAAAGTCATTATGAACGAGGCTCACAATTCCCTCCTATCCATTCATCCTAGAAGTACAAAGATGTACCATGACCTCAAGAAGTCGTATTGGTGGACTCGAATGAAGCGAGAAATTGCTCAATTCGTGAATGAATGTGATGTCTGCAGAAGGGTGAAAGTAGAACACCAACGGTTAGCTGGTCTCCTCCAACCTCTCGCCATTTCAGAACGAAAGTTTAACCATATTGAGATGGACTTCGTGACTAGATTTCCCAATTCCAAGCGTGGAAATGACGCTACCTTTGTTGTCATCGACAAGCTTACTAAAGTGGCTCATTTTCTTCCTATCAAAGAATCTATCACAGCAGGTCAGCTGGCGGAGCTATACACCTCCAGGATTGTCTCCTTGAATGGCATTCCGCAATTGATATCTTCAGATCATGGAAGCATCTTTACTTCTAAGTTCTGGGACTCCTTCCAGAAGGCCATGGGCACCAACATTCGCTTCAACACAGCCTTCCATCCTCAAACTAGTGGACAAGTCGAGCAAGTCAATCAAATCCTTGAAGATATGCTCAGGGGTTGTGTCATTTCCTTCGGTATGAAGTGGGAAGATTGTCTTCCATATGCCGAGTTCTCCTACAACAACAGCTTCCAAGCGAGTTCGGGCAAGGCCCCATTCGAGATTCTCTATGGCTATGAAGTGGGAAGATTGTCTTCCATATGCCGAGTTCTCCTACAACAACAGCTTCCAAGCAAGTCCGGGCAAGGCCCCATTCGAGATTCTCTATGGCAGAAAGTGTCGTACCCCTCTTAATTGGCCAGAGAGTGGTGAACGCCAACTTCTTGGCAATGACTTAATCATAGAAGCTGAAGAAATGTGTAAAGTCATCCGCGAAAATCTCAAAGCCGCGCAATCGCGCCAGAAGAGTTACTATGATAGCAAGCACCGTGACTTGGCTTTCGAGATCGGAGACCATGTCTACCTCCGCATCTCTCCTATGAAAGGCACTCGTTGCTTCGGTATCAAAGGGAAGCTTGCCCCTAGATACATGGGTCCTTTCAAGATCATTGGCAAAAGAGGCGATCTCGCCTACCAACTTGAGCTTCCATCCAACTTCGCAAATGTGCACGATGTGTTTCATGTGTCGTGATGTCTACTACACAACCTTCTCCTTGTAGACGTTGTTGGGCCTCCAAGTGCCCCCCCCCCCCCCCCCCCCCCCCCCCCCCCCCCCCCCCCCCCCCCCCCCCCCCCCCCCCCCCCCCCCCCCCCCCCCCCCCCCCCCCCCCCCCCCCCCCCCCCCCCCCCCCCCCCCCCCCCCCCCCCCCCCCCCCCCCCCCCCCCCCCCCCCCCCCCCCCCCCCCCCCCCCCCCCCCCCCCCCCCCCCCCCCCCCCCCCCCCCCCCCCCCCCCCCCCCCCCCCCCCCCCCCCCCCCCCCCCCCCCCCCCCCCCCCCCCCCCCCCCCCCCCCCCCCCCCCCCCCCCCCCCCCCCCCCCCCCCCCCCCCCCCCCCCCCCCCCCCCCCCCCCCCCCCCCCCCCCCCCCCCCCCCCCCCCCCCCCCCCCCCCCCCCCCCCCCCCCCCCCCCCCCCCCCCCCCCCCCCCCCCCCCCCCCCCCCCCCCCCCCCCCCCCCCCCCCCCCCCCCCCCCCCCCCCCCCCCCCCCCCCCCCCCCCCCCCCCCCCCCCCCCCCCCCCCCCCCCCCCCCCCCCCCCCCCCCCCCCCCCCCCCCCCCCCCCCCCCCCCCCCCCCCCCCCCCCCCCCCCCCCCCCCCCCCCCCCCCCCCCCCCCCCCCCCCCCCCCCCCCCCCCCCCCCCCCCCCCCCCCCCCCCCCCCCCCCCCCCCCCCCCCCCCCCCCCCCCCCCCCCCCCCCCCCCCCCCCCCCCCCCCCCCCCCCCCCCCCCCCCCCCCCCCCCCCCCCCCCCCCCCCCCCCCCCCCCCCCCCCCCCCCCCCCCCCCCCCCCCCCCCCCCCCCCCCCCCCCCCCCCCCCCCCCCCCCCCCCCCCCCCCCCCCCCCCCCCCCCCCCCCCCCCCCCCCCCCCCCCCCCCCCCCCCCCCCCCCCCCCCCCCCCCCCCCCCCCCCCCCCCCCCCCCCCCCCCCCCCCCCCCCCCCCCCCCCCCCCCCCCCCCCCCCCCCCCCCCCCCCCCCCCCCCCCCCCCCCCCCCCCCCCCCCCCCCCCCCCCCCCCCCCCCCCCCCCCCCCCCCCCCCCCCCCCCCCCCCCCCCCCCCCCCCCCCCCCCCCCCCCCCCCCCCCCCCCCCCCCCCCCCCCCCCCCCCCCCCCCCCCCCCCCCCCCCCCCCCCCCCCCCCCCCCCCCCCCCCCCCCCCCCCCCCCCCCCCCCCCCCCCCCCCCCCCCCCCCCCCCCCCCCCCCCCCCCCCCCCCCCCCCCCCCCCCCCCCCCCCCCCCCCCCCCCCCCCCCCCCCCCCCCCCCCCCCCCCCCCCCCCCCCCCCCCCCCCCCCCCCCCCCCCCCCCCCCCCCCCCCCCCCCCCCCCCCCCCCCCCCCCCCCCCCCCCCCCCCCCCCCCCCCCCCCCCCCCCCCCCCCCCCCCCCCCCCCCCCCCCCCCCCCCCCCCCCCCCCCCCCCCCCCCCCCCCCCCCCCCCCCCCCCCCCCCCCCCCCCCCCCCCCCCCCCCCCCCCCCCCCCCCCCCCCCCCCCCCCCCCCCCCCCCCCCCCCCCCCCCCCCCCCCCCCCCCCCCCCCCCCCCCCCCCCCCCCCCCCCCCCCCCCCCCCCCCCCCCCCCCCCCCCCCCCCCCCCCCCCCCCCCCCCCCCCCCCCCCCCCCCCCCCCCCCCCCCCCCCCCCCCCCCCCCCCCCCCCCCCCCCCCCCCCCCCCCCCCCCCCCCCCCCCCCCCCCCCCCCCCCCCCCCCCCCCCCCCCCCCCCCCCCCCCCCCCCCCCCCCCCCCCCCCCCCCCCCCCCCCCCCCCCCCCCCCCCCCCCCCCCCCCCCCCCCCCCCCCCCCCCCCCCCCCCCCCCCCCCCCCCCCCCCCCCCCCCCCCCCCCCCCCCCCCCCCCCCCCCCCCCCCCCCCCCCCCCCCCCCCCCCCCCCCCCCCCCCCCCCCCCCCCCCCCCCCCCCCCCCCCCCCCCCCCCCCCCCCCCCCCCCCCCCCCCCCCCCCCCCCCCCCCCCCCCCCCCCCCCCCCCCCCCCCCCCCCCCCCCCCCCCCCCCCCCCCCCCCCCCCCCCCCCCCCCCCCCCCCCCCCCCCCCCCCCCCCCCCCCCCCCCCCCCCCCCCCCCCCCCCCCCCCCCCCCCCCCCCCCCCCCCCCCCCCCCCCCCCCCCCCCCCCCCCCCCCCCCCCCCCCCCCCCCCCCCCCCCCCCCCCCCCCCCCCCCCCCCCCCCCCCCCCCCCCCCCCCCCCCCCCCCCCCCCCCCCCCCCCCCCCCCCCCCCCCCCCCCCCCCCCCCCCCCCCCCCCCCCCCCCCCCCCCCCCCCCCCCCCCCCCCCCCCCCCCCCCCCCCCCCCCCCCCCCCCCCCCCCCCCCCCCCCCCCCCCCCCCCCCCCCCCCCCCCCCCCCCCCCCCCCCCCCCCCCCCCCCCCCCCCCCCCCCCCCCCCCCCCCCCCCCCCCCCCCCCCCCCCCCCCCCCCCCCCCCCCCCCCCCCCCCCCCCCCCCCCCCCCCCCCCCCCCCCCCCCCCCCCCCCCCCCCCCCCCCCCCCCCCCCCCCCCCCCCCCCCCCCCCCCCCCCCCCCCCCCCCCCCCCCCCCCCCCCCCCCCCCCCCCCCCCCCCCCCCCCCCCCCCCCCCCCCCCCCCCCCCCCCCCCCCCCCCCCCCCCCCCCCCCCCCCCCCCCCCCCCCCCCCCCCCCCCCCCCCCCCCCCCCCCCCCCCCCCCCCCCCCCCCCCCCCCCCCCCCCCCCCCCCCCCCCCCCCCCCCCCCCCCCCCCCCCCCCCCCCCCCCCCCCCCCCCCCCCCCCCCCCCCCCCCCCCCCCCCCCCCCCCCCCCCCCCCCCCCCCCCCCCCCCCCCCCCCCCCCCCCCCCCCCCCCCCCCCCCCCCCCCCCCCCCCCCCCCCCCCCCCCCCCCCCCCCCCCCCCCCCCCCCCCCCCCCCCCCCCCCCCCCCCCCCCCCCCCCCCCCCCCCCCCCCCCCCCCCCCCCCCCCCCCCCCCCCGAGAGGAGTACGGCACTTTCTGCCATAGAGAATTTCGAATGGGGCCTTGCCCGAACTCGCTTGGAAGCTGTTGTTGTAGGAGAACTCGGCATATGGAAGACAATCTTCCCACTTCATACCGAAAGAGATGACACAAGCCCTGAGCATATCTTCAAGGATTTGATTGACTCGCTCGACTTGGCCACTTGTTTGAGGATGGAAAGCTGTGCTGAAACGAATGTTGGTGCCCATGGCCGTCTGAAAGGAGTCCCAGAACTTAGAAGTGAAGATGCTTCCACGATCTGAAGATATCAATTGTGGAATGCCGTGCAAGGAGACAATTCTGGAGGTGTATAGCTCTGCCAGCTGAGCTGCTGTGATAGATTCTTTGATAGGAAGAAAATGAGCCACTTTGGTAAGCTTGTCAATGACAACGAAGATAGCATCATTTCCACGCTTGGACTTAGGAAAACCAGTCACGAAGTCCATCTCGATATGGTCAAACTTCCATTCCGGAATAGCAAGAGGTTGGAGGAGACCAGCTGGTCGTTGGTGTTCTGCTTTCACTCTTCTGCAGA
The DNA here is from genome assembly GCA_036873465.1 of Thinopyrum obtusiflorum. Classification (NCBI taxonomy): domain Eukaryota; kingdom Viridiplantae; phylum Streptophyta; class Magnoliopsida; order Poales; family Poaceae; genus Thinopyrum; species Thinopyrum obtusiflorum. The sequence continues at coordinate 10,944 of JAAAWM010008576.1, forward strand.
CATCACATTCATTCACGAATTGAGCAATCTCTCGCTTCATTCGAGTCCACCAATATGACTGCTTGAGGTCATGGTACATCTTTGTACTTCCAGGATGAATGGATAGGAGGGAATTGTGTGCCTCATTCATGATGACTTTTCTCAGATCACCTTTTGGAACCACAATTCGATCCTCGAAGAAAAGAGTATCTTTGTCATCCAAGCGATAGCACTTGTATTTGGGAATGCCCTTGTCAATACCACGTTTCACCTTCTTCACCATGGTATCCAGGAGTTGTGCCTCACGAATTTGATCTTCCAAAGTAGGAGAGACTATGAGGTTGGCAAGAAAGCCTTGAGGAACAACTTGAAGATTCAGCTTGCGGAAGGCTTCACAAAGATCCGGTTGAAACGGCTTGAGAATTAGACTGTTGCAATAAGCCTTTCTGCTCAGAGCATCTGCAATCACATTCGCCTTGCCAGGAGTATATTCAATACTCGGATTGTACTCTTGAATCATTTCGACCCATCGAGTTTGCCTGAGGTTAAGGTTGGGTTGAGTGAAGATATACTTGAGGCTCTTGTGATCGGTGAAAATGTCCACTTGCCTTCCCAATAAGAGATGTCTCCATGTTATCAATGCATGGACAACTGCCGCCAACTCAAGATCCCCCCCCCCCCCCCCCCCCCCCCCCCCCCCCCCCCCCCCCCCCCCCCCCCCCCCCCCCCCCCCCCCCCCCCCCCCCCCCCCCCCCCCCCCCCCCCCCCCCCCCCCCCCCCCCCCCCCCCCCCCCCCCCCCCCCCCCCCCCCCCCCCCCCCCCCCCCCCCCCCCCCCCCCCCCCCCCCCCCCCCCCCCCCCCCCCCCCCCCCCCCCCCCCCCCCCCCCCCCCCCCCCCCCCCCCCCCCCCCCCCCCCCCCCCCCCCCCCCCCCCCCCCCCCCCCCCCCCCCCCCCCCCCCCCCCCCCCCCCCCCCCCCCCCCCCCCCCCCCCCCCCCCCCCCCCCCCCCCCCCCCCCCCCCCCCCCCCCCCCCCCCCCCCCCCCCCCCCCCCCCCCCCCCCCCCCCCCCCCCCCCCCCCCCCCCCCCCCCCCCCCCCCCCCCCCCCCCCCCCCCCCCCCCCCCCCCCCCCCCCCCCCCCCCCCCCCCCCCCCCCCCCCCCCCCCCCCCCCCCCCCCCCCCCCCCCCCCCCCCCCCCCCCCCCCCCCCCCCCCCCCCCCCCCCCCCCCCCCCCCCCCCCCCCCCCCCCCCCCCCCCCCCCCCCCCCCCCCCCCCCCCCCCCCCCCCCCCCCCCCCCCCCCCCCCCCCCCCCCCCCCCCCCCCCCCCCCCCCCCCCCCCCCCCCCCCCCCCCCCCCCCCCCCCCCCCCCCCCCCCCCCCCCCCCCCCCCCCCCCCCCCCCCCCCCCCCCCCCCCCCCCCCCCCCCCCCCCCCCCCCCCCCCCCCCCCCCCCCCCCCCCCCCCCCCCCCCCCCCCCCCCCCCCCCCCCCCCCCCCCCCCCCCCCCCCCCCCCCCCCCCCCCCCCCCCCCCCCCCCCCCCCCCCCCCCCCCCCCCCCCCCCCCCCCCCCCCCCCCCCCCCCCCCCCCCCCCCCCCCCCCCCCCCCCCCCCCCCCCCCCCCCCCCCCCCCCCCCCCCCCCCCCCCCCCCCCCCCCCCCCCCCCCCCCCCCCCCCCCCCCCCCCCCCCCCCCCCCCCCCCCCCCCCCCCCCCCCCCCCCCCCCCCCCCCCCCCCCCCCCCCCCCCCCCCCCCCCCCCCCCCCCCCCCCCCCCCCCCCCCCCCCCCCCCCCCCCCCCCCCCCCCCCCCCCCCCCCCCCCCCCCCCCCCCCCCCCCCCCCCCCCCCCCCCCCCCCCCCCCCCCCCCCCCCCCCCCCCCCCCCCCCCCCCCCCCCCCCCCCCCCCCCCCCCCCCCCCCCCCCCCCCCCCCCCCCCCCCCCCCCCCCCCCCCCCCCCCCCCCCCCCCCCCCCCCCCCCCCCCCCCCCCCCCCCCCCCCCCCCCCCCCCCCCCCCCCCCCCCCCCCCCCCCCCCCCCCCCCCCCCCCCCCCCCCCCCCCCCCCCCCCCCCCCCCCCCCCCCCCCCCCCCCCCCCCCCCCCCCCCCCCCCCCCCCCCCCCCCCCCCCCCCCCCCCCCCCCCCCCCCCCCCCCCCCCCCCCCCCCCCCCCCCCCCCCCCCCCCCCCCCCCCCCCCCCCCCCCCCCCCCCCCCCCCCCCCCCCCCCCCCCCCCCCCCCCCCCCCCCCCCCCCCCCCCCCCCCCCCCCCCCCCCCCCCCCCCCCCCCCCCCCCCCCCCCCCCCCCCCCCCCCCCCCCCCCCCCCCCCCCCCCCCCCCCCCCCCCCCCCCCCCCCCCCCCCCCCCCCCCCCCCCCCCCCCCCCCCCCCCCCCCCCCCCCCCCCCCCCCCCCCCCCCCCCCCCCCCCCCCCCCCCCCCCCCCCCCCCCCCCCCCCCCCCCCCCCCCCCCCCCCCCCCCCCCCCCCCCCCCCCCCCCCCCCCCCCCCCCCCCCCCCCCCCCCCCCCCCCCCCCCCCCCCCCCCCCCCCCCCCCCCCCCCCCCCCCCCCCCCCCCCCCCCCCCCCCCCCCCCCCCCCCCCCCCCCCCCCCCCCCCCCCCCCCCCCCCCCCCCCCCCCCCCCCCCCCCCCCCCCCCCCCCCCCCCCCCCCCCCCCCCCCCCCCCCCCCCCCCCCCCCCCCCCCCCCCCCCCCCCCCCCCCCCCCCCCCCCCCCCCCCCCCCCCCCCCCCCCCCCCCCCCCCCCCCCCCCCCCCCCCCCCCCCCCCCCCCCCCCCCCCCCCCCCCCCCCCCCCCCCCCCCCCCCCCCCCCCCCCCCCCCCCCCCCCCCCCCCCCCCCCCCCCCCCCCCCCCCCCCCCCCCCCCCCCCCCCCCCCCCCCCCCCCCCCCCCCCCCCCCCCCCCCCCCCCCCCCCCCCCCCCCCCCCCCCCCCCCCCCCCCCCCCCCCCCCCCCCCCCCCCCCCCCCCCCCCCCCCCCCCCCCCCCCCCCCCCCCCCCCCCCCCCCCCCCCCCCCTCAACTCATGGTGTTCTTGACGCGGATGGTTGTCAACTTCGTGTTGCTCTTGTCGTGGAGGATTCCCATTGTCTTCATTCTCTTGATGAACTTGATGGTCTTGGCGAGCTTGTGGAGGAGCGCGTCGAGCTTGAGGAGGAACTAGACGATGCATGCGAGCTTGAAATCGTAGTTCGTGAATTTCTTCGCGAAGTCCTTCCTCTTCTTCACGGGCTTGTCGGCCTCGGTCGGCAACGGCTCGACTCACATCGCGTAGAGCTTGTTGCGCCTCAAGTGCTTGAGCGTCACGGAGTTGTTGTTCTTGACATTGACCCTCGGCATCTTGTGCATTTTGGTGTAGATGCGCGCGTTCTTCCTCTTCATGTTGGCGTTGTTGTTGTCGTTCTCGAGCTAGCGCAAAGGCTTCTTCGGCTTGACGTCGTCGGCGCTCTTGAGAGTCAGTGTCTCGAAGTGGATTAAGGTTTTCTTGATGGTCAATGCGTGCGGCTCGACGAAGAGTGTTCGATGTCGGTGTACTTGAGCCGGAGAGGGTAAAGTCGAAATGGCGACTTGAACGGCTCCTTCTTGAAGTGGAAGAAGAGCGGTTGAGCAACGAAGCGCGAAACTCGTCCATCCTTGCGTCATTCTCTTGCTGGTGATCGTCGAGCTTGTGGTCGAAGTAGTCAATGCGTTCACTCATAGCTCGTTGCTCTTGATGCAAAGCACGTTCTGCACCAAAGAGGTGACTCTTGGTGACGAAGGAGTTCATGTCGTCGTCTTGCACCATGAAGAGTGGGTTGGTAGAAGTACTTGGCCTATCCATCATTCCAAGACGAATGTGAGTGGTAGAAAGAGAAGAACGAATACCAAATGTACCTTGACCGAAGTTGAAAGTGAATCGATGATCACTCCAATGTAGGACAAGGAAATAGCCCAATTGGTACAATTCTCGTCAGTTTCTCACACCTACACAAGTAAAAGCTTATGGTGGAGCATGGTTAGGATGGTGCAAAATTTGATGCAATTGTAAGTGAGCTTCAATAATGTTGGAAAAGATTCGCAAGATGCAATGTAACAAGTAGACCAAGCATATACGGTACACGGAAACACACACGCAAAAAGATAAGTGGGGTTGTGCAATCAAGGGTGAGCCAAAATGTGGAATCCACAAAAATGCTCTTGTTGCACAACA
>JAAAWM010008577.1:0-15104 GCA_036873465.1 Thinopyrum obtusiflorum
GCAGTAAGCAGGTCAGAAGAGTGAAGACGCAACTTTCTCTTCCAAACCAAACATCAGCCATCATTACAAAAGGGCTACCAAAAAAGAACAAGTGTATGCATCAAACAAAATAAAGATCCTACTACACCAAGTGTACGCATCTAACTAACTGGCTCAGTTAGACGTTACTATTTTTTTTGAACCGGAGGCAAAAGAATTGCCTCGTCGATTAATTAAGAAGAAGAGAATTGCCTGGTTAATCTACGGAAAACCGGGCTAAAACCGAAGACGTTACTATTTATTAAGCTGCAGTGGAGTCGCAGATGGAGAGGAGTGGGAAACTTCACTGGTTCAGGTGCGCGGCAGCACAGCCGCGGTGGTTAGAAGGGAAAACATAAATTGGACACGGCATTACTTTTATAAGAGACCTGCGTTTTATACCCCACAGTAGGCATACTAACAAGTTCACACACAAATACAATAGAAAAGGTAAACATTCATATCAATCTCAGGTTCACAGGACACGTTCATATCCATAGCCAACATTCACAATCAACAACTCAAAAGATTCATATATACACAAGCTCAACATATCTATGCATCCAAATGATTAATAGATCACACGACAATATTCATACATAATTTACAAAAAGATTCAGATATACGCATGTTCAGTATGTTTATGCATCCAAATGATTGAGATCACAGCCAATATGATCCATGGACGAACTTTAATTACCTAGGGTACAGACTGGTAACTGGTGTTCAATCGGAGGTACTTCTTGCTAAAATTAGTTCTTGTACGAGTAAACTTTCAAGTACATAAGAGGCAGCACAAACAATCTGAACTTTGCTTGTAGGTTTATCCTCAAATAGTGGCCTCGTGCCCAGGGAGGTTTGAGCAACTAGGCCACTACTTTCATCCAACCAGTTTATTGGGTCATCTTGGTCCTGTATCTCGCCAAAATTCTACATTAAAGACGAGAAAGGTGGCGGTTGAGAAAATGAACCACCCAAATTTTTTGTGCAGTTCAACTGAAATGGAGCATCCTTGGCGTGCAGACTAATTAAGTGCCAGATGAATATACGCGTCAACCAACTTGTCGGGGGGGGGGGGGGGGGGGGGGGGGGGGGGGGGGGGGGGGGGGGGGGGGGGGGGGGGGGGGGGGGGGGGGGGGGGGGGGGGGGGGGGGGGGGGGGGGGGGGGGGGGGGGGGGGGGGGGGGGGGGGGGGGGGGGGGGGGGGGGGGGGGGGGGGGGGGGGGGGGGGGGGGGGGGGGGGGGGGGGGGGGGGGGGGGGGGGGGGGGGGGGGGGGGGGGGGGGGGGGGGGGGGGGGGGGGGGGGGGGGGGGGGGGGGGGGGGGGGGGGGGGGGGGGGGGGGGGGGGGGGGGGGGGGGGGGGGGGGGGGGGGGGGGGGGGGGGGGGGGGGGGGGGGGGGGGGGGGGGGGGGGGGGGGGGGGGGGGGGGGGGGGGGGGGGGGGGGGGGGGGGGGGGGGGGGGGGGGGGGGGGGGGGGGGGGGGGGGGGGGGGGGGGGGGGGGGGGGGGGGGGGGGGGGGGGGGGGGGGGGGGGGGGGGGGGGGGGGGGGGGGGGGGGGGGGGGGGGGGGGGGGGGGGGGGGGGGGGGGGGGGGGGGGGGGGGGGGGGGGGGGGGGGGGGGGGGGGGGGGGGGGGGGGGGGGGGGGGGGGGGGGGGGGGGGGGGGGGGGGGGGGGGGGGGGGGGGGGGGGGGGGGGGGGGGGGGGGGGGGGGGGGGGGGGGGGGGGGGGGGGGGGGGGGGGGGGGGGGGGGGGGGGGGGGGGGGGGGGGGGGGGGGGGGGGGGGGGGGGGGGGGGGGGGGGGGGGGGGGGGGGGGGGGGGGGGGGGGGGGGGGGGGGGGGGGGGGGGGGGGGGGGGGGGGGGGGGGGGGGGGGGGGGGGGGGGGGGGGGGGGGGGGGGGGGGGGGGGGGGGGGGGGGGGGGGGGGGGGGGGGGGGGGGGGGGGGGGGGGGGGGGGGGGGGGGGGGGGGGGGGGGGGGGGGGGGGGGGGGGGGGGGGGGGGGGGGGGGGGGGGGGGGGGGGGGGGGGGGGGGGGGGGGGGGGGGGGGGGGGGGGGGGGGGGGGGGGGGGGGGGGGGGGGGGGGGGGGGGGGGGGGGGGGGGGGGGGGGGGGGGGGGGGGGGGGGGGGGGGGGGGGGGGGGGGGGGGGGGGGGGGGGGGGGGGGGGGGGGGGGGGGGGGGGGGGGGGGGGGGGGGGGGGGGGGGGGGGGGGGGGGGGGGGGGGGGGGGGGGGGGGGGGGGGGGGGGGGGGGGGGGGGGGGGGGGGGGGGGGGGGGGGGGGGGGGGGGGGGGGGGGGGGGGGGGGGGGGGGGGGGGGGGGGGGGGGGGGGGGGGGGGGGGGGGGGGGGGGGGGGGGGGGGGGGGGGGGGGGGGGGGGGGGGGGGGGGGGGGGGGGGGGGGGGGGGGGGGGGGGGGGGGGGGGGGGGGGGGGGGGGGGGGGGGGGGGGGGGGGGGGGGGGGGGGGGGGGGGGGGGGGGGGGGGGGGGGGGGGGGGGGGGGGGGGGCTGAATAACAAAAAAAAAAGAGGAAATATTACCGAGCGCTCCTATTTGTAACAGGATATGAGCCAAAATTAAGCGAGAATTGTGGCGAGTGTTCCATGCAATCAACTTCCATTATCACATGCGAGAACCCTCGAAGAGAACCAAATGTGTTGAAGATTGCTTTATCACATTTTTAAAATATAATAAGAGTGCAGACGCTCCTCCATCTGGTTCGTAGTACTAGTATAGTACCTCTATAGACTATAGTAGTAGTACTAGTAAACTTTGCGCTTGGCTGTTCGCCTCTTCGGGAAGTGCAACAATAATAGTACTAGTATAGTGTATGCTTCTGGCAATCTGACACCGAATTAACTGTTGCACGTCCACCGCCTGAGCGAAGGACAACTTGCATTAGTCAAAAGTTTCTCCTTGTCCTGCGAGCCACCGTGCGCAAGCTTCTCCCATCCTGCAAGCTTCTCCTCGTTCGGCAAGTTGACGGGACACAGCAAAGTAATGCTAGTCCATACTGCCTCCTCTCCGGTTAATATGGCTTAATTTCAAATGAGATAAATACACTGTCTGTCACTGTATATTTGTAAAAATACGGTCAGTGGACTTCATAATACGCTCATTGAGCTCAATATATACATTTTCCGGTGTTTATACGGTCACTAGCTCACCCTGGCTGAGTATGTGTGTGCATGCACGTGTAGGTTGAGCACTTGAGCGTGACCGTGTGTGTTCCGTCGTGTGCTCGGACATGCATGCATTAGGGCGTCGCGCGCGTTTTTGCGTCCATGTGTACGTGTGACTGTTGCATACACGTAGGGGGAGTACGTGTAGGGTCCACTAAAGGAGCAGTCAAATCACACAGTAAGTTAGTCGGAAGATGCAACCATCATTTCACTCTTCAATGACACATACGCAATATAAAATGGTTGATATGGAGAGAAAAAGAAAACCACTATATATACACTAGCAGGAGCCTAAGCTACAAGCCTGCTTGCTTGGGTTGCTCTCTTCACAAGCATAGAACGACGGTGGCCACACCGCTGGTCACATATCCGGCCTGATCCCGCAGCTGGGGGAAGGGAACAATGTTCTGCGTAGATGCGGTCGACATCGGCGAGGGAGAAAATCCACAGTCAGTGCGTCCCAATCGGGGGTCACCGCGGTATGGGCCGATGCCGCGTCCCAACCGCCCTTCTAGCTACAGCCCGACGTCCGTTTCGAAAATATTAGTGCATGTCAACAAAAATTATACTAGTATCGCTGTTCCATTTCGAAAAAAAAGCATATAAGCTGTTACTTCTTACCCAAAGGATCTTTATATCCAACAGACACAAAATATCCATTCAACTGTTCAAAATTACTTTCACTGCTGATCTGATGTCGAGGTAATTGCTGAATCGCCACCAATACCCACCAGCTCTTAAGCTAAAGTAGACCGAGCTAACCCCTATATTAGCATATTACTAAGATAAACAGAAGGCACTGTAGAATCATTTAGGACGTGAGCTTGTCAATCTGAATGTGGAGGGACACCAGCTTAGCCCCGGCCAGCAGCTTGGGCGGAACTGTGAAGAAGGTCAGCTCCTGCACGGCGACGTCGCCGGGATCCCTGCTGCTTGTCACCTCCATTTCCACCTTGACGGCGTCGGTCCTGCCTTTGGGCTCCCCCGGTGGGCCGTTCGCCCACAGCTTGGCCACGTAGTGTGGCAGTGGGGACGCCCCCGCTCTAATGCAGACAACCGACACGGCGATAGGCGCGCCGATGTCGAGCACGCCGCCGACCAAGAAAAATGCACGGCCGTCCTCCTCCGCGAACAGCAAGAGCCGTGGCTCCGACAGTGGCACTTGCAGCTGGAGCGCCTTGCCGTACTGGATCCTGTGCATGGGCATGGGATGCACGGTGCTGATGTGGTGGGAGAGCACCGGTGGTGGGCCTTCGTAGCCGCAGACGGGCACGGGGCATTTGCAGGGCGCGAGCGGACACACGCTCTGGTGATCGGCGAGCTTGTGGTAAGTGACGTAGAGCCCACAGCCTTCGTGCGGGCACTCCACCCTCACCGAGGAGAGGACGGCGTCCACCACCGTGTTCCGCACGTCGAAGCCACCACCGCACTCACACTTCTGGCACTGCCGCTGGTTCCCGGGGCGCTCGACGCGGCAGTCCGCGCAAGCCAGGTGCCCTCCCTTGCACTGCACAAATCAATCGAACAACACATCAATCAAGAAACCTGCACCCTGCTCGATCAGCCGAACGGACGAGGTGTATTCGAACCTCATACACTGGAGGCTTCAAGGGGCGGAGGCACAAGGGGCAGTGGAGCAAGGTGAGGTCCATCGAGACCATAGAGAGCTCCATCGTCGGGTCCTGTTCCGTCTGCATGATCTCGCCCTCCTCGTGCACAACCATCTATCGCTTTATTAGGGCCGGGGCATTACAAAGCTTTACCGTCACATATTCACACTACTTCAAGGTGCATTAAATCAACACATGCAAGTATCAAAAGGAGAGTCACGGCATGCATGCATGCGTTGTAATTAATGCATCGGTAAACACAAATTATTGAAATATATCGAGTGCGGTGCTTTGATGTGTCGCGTCAACTCGTACAAGACCGAGAAGTTTGATTACTACAATGCCCTCTCGCCTTAACCGCACCTTCCTTTGGCTGCATGACAGGTGGGCCACCGACCTGTTGGGCCCACCTGTCATGGACGCAAAGGAAGGAGCAGTAAGTCAATGAAGCTGCGTCCCTCCCTCGCCCATGAGCGTGGTGGCTGGCAGGACTAGGAGAAGCTTTCGTTCGCTACACGCTCTCCCTCCCGTACGCGGTGAACATGCAACAGTTCAATCGGTGTCAGATGGCCAGAAGCATACTGTAGTACTCCTCCACTACAGTAGTACTCCTGAAGAGGCGAAGAGCCAAGCACAGCCCGGACGCTCGTGTGGCAGTTTCATGTGTAGAGTAGTCTAGGATAGCGTGTACCGTGCCTGTAAGCTTAAAATCATTGGGGTCAGCTCCATGCTATATTTTTTTGATTAAAATAATCTTCTGGCCCTACCTGTCATCCTGGTGATTCTAGTTTGCACGCTCATCTGGTCAAGACAGGAATATATATTTTAATTTGTGGTGGGGTAAATATTAGAGGTTGCAGCAAATGGAGTATTGTACACTGCGGGTCTTTCAGCCAAGTTTAGAGGCAACCATGTGGGGCCAGTGCTATGATGTGTCGCGTCAACTCGTACAACGAGGAGAAGCTTGATTTTACTACTACACACCTTCTCCCTCGCCCATGCGCGTGGTGGCTCGCAGACGAGGACAGGCTTTTGCTTATAGTACTACAACAAGCTATCCCTCCCGCTCGCGGTGGACGGACATGCAGCAGTGGATTCGATACTGTAGAAGCAGTAGTAGTAACATCATTGTTCATCTTCTCGAAGAGGCGAAGAGCCAAGTGCAACCCAAACGTGGCAGTTGCAAACCTTGGAGAACGCATATAGCCAGGCTCTTGCATGAGACAAAATTGCTATGTGAGTCCACTATTGTAGTACTCCCTCCGTCCGGAAATACTTGTCATCAAAATGAATAAAACGGGATGTATCTAGATGTATATTAGTTCTAGATACATCTTTTTTATCCATTTTGATGACAAGTATTTTCGGACGGAGGGAGTACTTGCTAGTATAGCCCTGTAAACCAAAAAGGAGTATTTGCCTTTCTAGAGATTTCAACAAGTGACTAGACTACACCGAGACGGAGTACATATGGAGCAAAATGAGTGAATCTACACCGTAAATAAATACGTAGTTCTCTCGTTTTCCTCTCGGCCTTGGTCGCGGTGCACAATATTGAGTATACTAGTACTATCATCTTGAAATTTACGAAGTCACCATAGGCACCTCGTCGTCGACGGGAACGTCTCCTGACACGCGATAGACGCGAGCGCAGTCGCCTCCATAGGTGCTTGAATGCCAAGGAGGGAGAGGGTAGCGGTTCCCGAGACGTTGAACGGTTAATGATGCATCCTCAAATTACTCTACATGCAGAGGGAATTAATTGGAGAAGCAGAATAGAGCCAGCACGATGTGAATGCAACAGAGTTTGGATTCTCATATAAAGGCGCCCCACCACTCCAATCCATCTACTCCTAGTCTCTACGCAACACTGCTCGCTCCAATCCAAGACCAAGTGACCAGAAGCCAGAAGCACCTATGGAGGCGATGGACGCGAGCGGCAGTCGGCTGTGCCAAATCATCCAAGGCGCCGGCCTGCGGCCTCGCACCGCACAGCGTTTCCAGACGGTGCTGGCGACCGCCGGCGTCGTAGCCCTCACTGACGCCGGCTTCACCTCTCGCATGGACGACATGATGGTCAACTCCATCCGCAAGTTCACCGCCGTCAAGAAGCGCGCGGACGACCTTGCCGTACTGCTCCAGCCCGCGCGCCCAGGCTCCTCATTGCCTGCTACCCTCATCGGCCTCCATGGTGACAAACTCTTTCAAGCCCTGGTGGCCCTGCAGGTGCCGGAGGTCGCGACGAAGAATGTGCACCTCGAGGCCGCGCTCGTCGCGCAGCGCCTCGCCATGCAAGAAACCATCGACCTGCACATCCACGTCTACGAGGAAATCATCTACATTGGCCACTACAAGGCCAGCGAGGACAGAAAGACGTTGGCCTTCTTCCAGCGGTTGGAATCTTTGGACGCCATTGTTCAGAAGCACGTCGACCTGGCCACGAAAGCCGCTGCTACATAGCCGCCGTTCGGTGGGCCGGCGCCCTGAGTCGAGGAGGTGGACGTCGTCGATGGATGCATCTCTTCTTCTTGCCTCCTGTAACCAGCACTGCATCACCTCGTGGCCTTAATGTTTTATTAGTATAGGAGTATATGGCATTTTTATTCCAGTAGTAACGTTTTCACTGTGAGGTGGGGCCGCAGTCGAGCAAACCGACCATCGGCAAATCCCCACCCCTCCAATCCATCTACTCCTAGTCTCTGCACAACACTGCTCACTCCTAGTCTCCGCGCAACACTGCTCACTCCAAGAAATCCATGATTTCACGCGACTGAACTTCAGCCATGTTTCTTTTAGCTTCGCCCCGCGAGTTAGCTGCCTACGGTGCCCGTCACCAAGTTGATCATGAGTTCTGGCTAGAGGACATGCCAGATGATGTAAATGTTCGTATGGCCAGCATCTTGGCTGGACCTGTGTGAGTTATGGAATCGAGTGTTCCGTTTAAAAAAAAAGACCAAGTGACCAGAAGCCAGAAGCACCTATGGAGGCGATGGTCGCGAGCGGCAGTCGGCTATGCCAAATCATCCAAGGCGCCGGCCTGCGGCCCCGCACCGCGCAGTGTTTCCAGACGGTGCTGGCGACCGCCGGCGTCGTAGCCCTCGCCGACGCCGGCTTCGCCTCTCGCATGGACGATATGATGGTTAACTCCATCCGCAAGTTCGCCGCCGTCAACAAGCATGTAGCGAAAGCTCCTACTAGTCCTGCCAGCTACCACGCTCATGCGCGAGGGAGGGACGCAGCTTCATTGACTTACTGCTCCTGCCTTTGAGTCTATGACAGGTGGGCCCAACAGGTGGTTGGCCCACCTGTCATGCAGCTAAAGGCAGGTGCAGTTAAGGCACCGGAGCTCAGTCCACGAGGGAGAGGGTGTTGTAGTAATCAAACTTCTCGGTCTTGTACGAGTTGACGCGACACATCAAAGCACTGCACTCGATATAAGTCTTTTTACACATTTCAAATGGACTACTACATACGGATGTATGTAGACATATTTTGCTTCGTATGTAGTCACTTGTTGCAATCTCTAAAAATACTTATATTTGGAAACGTAGGGAGTACAACGCATGCATGCATGCCGTGACTTCCCTTTTGATACTTGCATGTGTTGATTTGATGCACCTTGCCAAATTTTGACTATAAATTTAACTAACCAAATTTTCATGCATGTCACAAAAAATTACGGGGCTGTTTGGATTGTGACTATGTTTGTCTTATGTTGCCACATTATTTTTCCCACACTTGCCACACTTGCCTAACTTGAGTTGCTCAAATTGTTAGACACACTTTGGCTTGCCTAAGGGAATCTTGCCACACTTTTTGTGTCTATGACATGTGGGGTTCACTGCTAATAAAAAAAATTCTTGTCTTAGGTGTGGCTAATAAAAAAGACTTATATTTAGGAACGGAGGGAGTAGAAAATATAAATAATAATGCATGTTGGGGCAAACCACGTTTCCGATAATTTTAGCCGTGGGCTTGTTCACAATTTTTACGAGGGGGTGGTTGTTCATTTAATGGAGGGACTTGTACCAGACTTGAACGATACAAAGTGCGACCTGGCACACCATAACACCACTTGGAACAAGCGGGTAGCTATCTCAAAAAACAATCAACAACTAAAAAAACGGCGACCTGGCACGTAGTACACAATTTTAAACGATTGTTTTGATGGAGTGAAAAAGGAAAACTACCCCACTACGTATATATAGGCCGGAGCCTCCGCGCTTGCGTGCTAGGGTTGCTCTATTCACACACTCTCATCCTCTCCAGATCTAAACAAGATAGGGGTGGTAACACTGTCTTTCTCCCTTCAAAAAACAATGTCTTTCTATCCTCACCGCTGGTTACAGATCCGGACGTATCCCCCTCCGCCGGTGAAGGGGAGGAGGGGCAGCGTTTAGGCCGTCATCGACAGCGAGGGAGGAGACCCACTGCCGGCCGCACCGTTATCTCTGGCCGAGCGCCGGCGCGGGAGGTCCTCCGATCCCTTCATCGTTGCCCTAGTGTGGGCGGATCCGGCCTCCCGCCGCCCACCTATCCACATCCCGACAACCTTCAGGTATATCTTCCTTCGAAACCGCCTTAGCTCTACTTCCCCAGCTCGCTACGTCGCTGCATGTGCATCATTTTCTACCTCTCAGCCTCTCTCGATCGGATGGTCCAACGTCACCTATTTTTTTCTATTGTTAGAGGTAAAGCTACTTCATGGAGTCGAATCTTGTACTTGGTTCGGGGGGGGGGGGGGGGGGGGGGGGGGGGGGGGGGGGGGGGGGGGGGGGGGGGGGGGGGGGGGGGGGGGGGGGGGGGGGGGGGGGGGGGGGGGGGGGGGGGGGGGGGGGGGGGGGGGGGGGGGGGGGGGGGGGGGGGGGGGGGGGGGGGGGGGGGGGGGGGGGGGGGGGGGGGGGGGGGGGGGGGGGGGGGGGGGGGGGGGGGGGGGGGGGGGGGGGGGGGGGGGGGGGGGGGGGGGGGGGGGGGGGGGGGGGGGGGGGGGGGGGGGGGGGGGGGGGGGGGGGGGGGGGGGGGGGGGGGGGGGGGGGGGGGGGGGGGGGGGGGGGGGGGGGGGGGGGGGGGGGGGGGGGGGGGGGGGGGGGGGGGGGGGGGGGGGGGGGGGGGGGGGGGGGGGGGGGGGGGGGGGGGGGGGGGGGGGGGGGGGGGGGGGGGGGGGGGGGGGGGGGGGGGGGGGGGGGGGGGGGGGGGGGGGGGGGGGGGGGGGGGGGGGGGGGGGGGGGGGGGGGGGGGGGGGGGGGGGGGGGGGGGGGGGGGGGGGGGGGGGGGGGGGGGGGGGGGGGGGGGGGGGGGGGGGGGGGGGGGGGGGGGGGGGGGGGGGGGGGGGGGGGGGGGGGGGGGGGGGGGGGGGGGGGGGGGGGGGGGGGGGGGGGGGGGGGGGGGGGGGGGGGGGGGGGGGGGGGGGGGGGGGGGGGGGGGGGGGGGGGGGGGGGGGGGGGGGGGGGGGGGGGGGGGGGGGGGGGGGGGGGGGGGGGGGGGGGGGGGGGGGGGGGGGGGGGGGGGGGGGGGGGGGGGGGGGGGGGGGGGGGGGGGGGGGGGGGGGGGGGGGGGGGGGGGGGGGGGGGGGGGGGGGGGGGGGGGGGGGGGGGGGGGGGGGGGGGGGGGGGGGGGGGGGGGGGGGGGGGGGGGGGGGGGGGGGGGGGGGGGGGGGGGGGGGGGGGGGGGGGGGGGGGGGGGGGGGGGGGGGGGGGGGGGGGGGGGGGGGGGGGGGGGGGGGGGGGGGGGGGGGGGGGGGGGGGGGGGGGGGGGGGGGGGGGGGGGGGGGGGGGGGGGGGGGGGGGGGGGGGGGGGGGGGGGGGGGGGGGGGGGGGGGGGGGGGGGGGGGGGGGGGGGGGGGGGGGGGGGGGGGGGGGGGGGGGGGGGGGGGGGGGGGGGGGGGGGGGGGGGGGGGGGGGGGGGGGGGGGGGGGGGGGGGGGGGGGGGGGGGGGGGGGGGGGGGGGGGGGGGGGGGGGGGGGGGGGGGGGGGGGGGGGGGGGGGGGGGGGGGGGGGGGGGGGGGGGGGGGGGGGGGGGGGGGGGGGGGGGGGGGGGGGGGGGGGGGGGGGGGGGGGGGGGGGGGGGGGGGGGGGGGGGGGGGGGGGGGGGGGGGGGGGGGGGGGGGGGGGGGGGGGGGGGGGGGGGGGGGGGGGGGGGGGGGGGGGGGGGGGGGGGGGGGGGGGGGGGGGGGGGGGGGGGGGGGGGGGGGGGGGGGGGGGGGGGGGGGGGGGGGGGATAATCTTTCGATATAATCTCAGCACTGGTAAACAAGAGTGATTTCAACCATATATTTGAAGTGCACAAAAATATATACTATTGAGTGATTCCAGTGAGTGCTTTATCATCTCTTATGGGACTACATGAATAAGCTTTTTTCCTCAGGTTGGTACGGGCCTAAGGCCTTCATCCATATTAGTTTGCTGTCATCTCTATTTGTATCGTGCTACTGTCATGAGAAACTCCTTTATCTTTGCACGTTAAAGTTTTGCAACCTATGATACATGGCAATGCTTTGAGTGTTGAGCTAATTGGCACTGATTAAATAAAATAATACCTCTCTTTAAGCAAGACTACTATGTTGCTAACTTTACCCATTAAGATAATGAGGGTGCTTCTATTTGTTAGTGTATGTTTCATCAACTAGTCCCACTATTACAGTAATCTCACTCTCTCAATATATGTGCCAACAGGGATGCTCGATTTTGGTGGAACTGCACAAAAACTTTGGGTGCTTCATTGCCTCGACAGCTTCCGTCCTTTCCTGTCAGTCGCTAATCTGGGCCTGCTTTCTTCCTTTGCTGTCAGTCGCTTCGCTTATCTCGGCTTCCAGTCAAAGGAAAAAGTAATTGACATGCTACCTCACACAGGTTGGTACTGGTCTTTATCCTGATTATTGTGCTTGTCATGTATTGGTAATTTGGTATTGTGCTACTGTTTGCCGATTTTATAAAGGAGTAACTTGGAGCCTGAACTCGCAGGCAAATCATTACATTGGGTGATTTCAGCAGAACTGCACAAAAAGATTAGATGGACAGATACTTATGCTGCTGCTATGTACTCCAAAGTTCACTCAGACAAGCATCGATGTTGACAAGAAGTGCCTATATTCATTCGAGTATCAACCGGCGTCAATCAGTTGTCAAACTCCAAGTATTAGGAGAGTGAACACTAAAAATATTGCTTGGCGCATAGCCCAGAAAAACACAGTCCAGTCTTTGGTCCCAACTTGTGCCTTTTGGTTATCGGCAGATATGGTAGCGAACTGTATGGCATGGAGTCTAAAGATTCCAGACAAGTTGGTTGATGCATATATTCATCTGGCACTTAATCAGTCTGCACGCCAGGGATGCCCCATTTTAGTTGAACTGCACAAAAAATTTGGGTGGTTCATTTTCTCAACCGCCTCCTTTCGGGGGGGGGGGGGGGGGGGGGGGGGGGGGGGGGGGGGGGGGGGGGGGGGGGGGGGGGGGGGGGGGGGGGGGGGGGGGGGGGGGGGGGGGGGGGGGGGGGGGGGGGGGGGGGGGGGGGGGGGGGGGGGGGGGGGGGGGGGGGGGGGGGGGGGGGGGGGGGGGGGGGGGGGGGGGGGGGGGGGGGGGGGGGGGGGGGGGGGGGGGGGGGGGGGGGGGGGGGGGGGGGGGGGGGGGGGGGGGGGGGGGGGGGGGGGGGGGGGGGGGGGGGGGGGGGGGGGGGGGGGGGGGGGGGGGGGGGGGGGGGGGGGGGGTGTCAACTTGGTCGGCATGCACCTTCAATCTCTCGTCTTCTTCCTCCAGCGTCACCGGGACCGCCTGGTCTGGCCTCCGGCGGCTAGCGGCTCTGCTTAGCATGCATCGCTGCGAAGCGCTACCCCACCGCGGGCTAGGCTATCCCTCCACCCCTCCACACCTCCTGTTATTCTCCACCGACTGCAGCCCCACGCCGCACCAGAACCAGTTATAACCCTTCTCCTCCACTCAATCTGCGACTCCACTGCCGCATCTTCCCATCTCCGAGTCATTTCCGTCCGGGGCCTCACCGTCGTCCACCGCCTCGCTGTGCTCGGTGCGGCGTGGTCAACAAACGAGAGTCATCGGAAGAGGACTGTACGTGGAGAGCCTGACGGCTGGGACCCACGAGGTCCATGGTCGCACGCAAGGAAAGTTCCTCCTTATTAAGCTGAAAAAAAATGTTTCCTCCACCTGACAGCTGGGACCCACCGGCAGTATCTTCGCACGGAAGGAAGTTCCTCCTTGTTATGCGAAAAAAATTATTCCTCCCGTTGACAGCTGGGACCCGTCAGATTTGGTGGCTGACTTGTGGGCCTACTAAGCGGACATGTACGCAGGGCTTTGTCAACTTAATCAACAAATGATTCTAGCAGCTGGACCGTTGGATGTTAATCCAACAGCCGTGCTCCTTCTTCAACCTCTGTTCTTGCTCCTGTCTCCCGTGGGCGGCACCGCGGCTATGCTGCCGCGCACCCGAACCAGTCAAGTTTCCCACTCCTCTCCATCTGCGACTCCACTGACCCGTCTTCCCCATCTCTGGGTCGTTCCAGTCTGGGGCCTCGCCGTCGTCCACCGGCCTTTGGTGCGCTCGGCACGGTGTGGTCAATGTGGTCAACAACCAAGAGTCATCGGAAGATGACTGTACATGAGAGGCTGACAGTGGGGACGCACCATGCCCATGGACGCATGCATGCAACGGAACGCGGCATGGTCAACGTGGTGAAGGAACGGCTTCCATCGGACATGGACTGTACGTGGAGGGGCTGACAGCTGGGTCCACGATGGCAGCAAGGAAGTGCCTCCTTATTACGCGGAAAATAATGATTCCTCCACCTGACAGCAGGGACCCACCGGACGGGCCACCGTATTTCGCGAAAAAAATGTTTCCCCCCTGACTGCTGGGACCCACCAGACGGGCCACCGTATTGCACGAAAAAAACATTCCACCCGCTGTCAGCTCGGACCCACCGGAAGTGCCTCCTTATTACGCACAAAAAAATGAATACTCCCCCTGCTGGTTGGGACACACCTTGGTGGGAGGCTGACTTGTGGGCCTACTAAGTTGACGGGAACGGAGTGCTTTGTCAACTTAGTCAATATGAACGATTCTAGCTCCAGTGACCGTATGATGTCCATCCAACAGCCGTAGTGCTTCTTCAGCCTCTGGTCTTGTTGCTCCAGCCGCCCAAAGCAGCGCCGGTCGTGCCGCATGCTCTTGCCTCCCGTGGCCGGCTGTGCTGCCGCGGAGACCTCACCGCCCCCTACTATTCCCACCGCTGGCCAGGCCCTGCGGTGACAGCAGCCTCACACCGCAGCCGAGCCAGTGAACCCTCGTACTCCTCTCCATGCGGGCTTCCACTGCCGCATCTTCCCCGGCTCCGCGTCGTCCCCTTCCTAGGCCTCGCCGCTGTCCACCGCCCTGGTGCTCTTGGCGCGGCGTGGTTAACGTGGTCAAGGAACGACTTCCATCGGAAGAGTACTGTACGTGGAGAGGCTGACAGCTGGGTCCACAGCGGCCGCAAGGAAGTGCCTCCTTATTACACGCAAAATAATTATTCCTCCACCTGACAGCAGGGACCCACTGGACGGGCCACCGTATTTGGCAAAAAAACATTTCCCCCCTCACTGCTGGGACCCACCGGACGGGCCACCGTATTTCGCGAAAAAAACGTTCCCCCCGTTGTCAGCTCGGACCCACCGGAAGTGCCTCCTTATTACGCACAAAAAATGAATACTCCCCCTGCTAGCTGGGACACAGTATAGTGGGAGGCTGACTTGTGGGCCTACTAAGTTGACGGGGACGGAGGGCTTTGTCAACTTAGTCAATATGCACGATTCTAGCTCCATTGACCGTACGATGTCCATCCAACGGCCGTAGTGCTTCTTCAACCTCTGGTCTTCTTGCTCCAGCCGCCCAAACCAGCGCCGGTTGTGCCTCGTGCTCCTGCCTCCCGTGGCCGGCTGCGATGCCGCGGAGGCCTCACCGCCCCCTACTACTGCCACCGCTGGCCAGGCCATCCCTCTACTCACCCACACCCCCTGTTATTCTGCGGTGACGGCAGCCTCACACCACAGCCGAACCAGTGAACCCTCGTACTCCTCTCCGCGTGGGCATCCACTACCACATCTTCCCTGGCTCCGCGTCGTCCCCTTCCTAGGCCTCGCCGTCGTCCACCACCTTGGTGCTCTCGGCGCGGCGTGGTCAATGTGGTCAACGACCAACTTCCATCAGAAGAGTACTGTACGTGGAGAGGCTGACAGCTGGGTCCATGGCCGTAGCAAGGAAGTGCCTCCTTATTACGCGTAAAATAATTATTCCTCCACCTGACAGCGGGGAC
>JAAAWM010008578.1:0-15111 GCA_036873465.1 Thinopyrum obtusiflorum
CTCTCCTCTTCCATTCAAAAACCACCGCCGGCGAGTGAAGGTGCTGTGGAGAAATAGATCGATGGAGGAGTACAACCGATACGTGAGGATCACAGACGGCGACCCTGTGAAGCTAGCTAGGATGTTGGAGATACAGTCTTGGTTTGACAACAAGGACCAACTAGCGGCGACGGTGACATCCATGGCCAAATATCTGCAATAGAGCGAAAAGGCGGCGATACTCCCGGAGGGAGTCGCACGGGAGTACATAGAGCTGCTCCTCTGGACCATGGAGCAAACAGATTCACCGAATCCGATCGTGAGGGAGCGGTGGTGGGAGTATCGATCCCAGATGGAGCATCCACCAGAGATTGAAGGATCGAGCATCTACAGGGTGCCGTTTGTGAGGGTGTCGTGCCAGAGCGAGCCGGTGGAGTCTTCGTCGACCAAACCCAACTACAAGAGGAGAAAAATAGTTGGCCCGACGACGCTTCCCCGCCATCCTCTCCCTTGCCGTTCACATCGTCTCATGGGGCGGCTGTCTACCGCCGAGGAATAGGAGGGATTGCCCCCCCCAGACCAATAGTCAGGCAGGTTGTGAATTGTTAGGAGGAGCTTAGGGGGGGGGGGGGGGGGGGGGGGGGGGGGGGGGGGGGGGGGGGGGGGGGGGGGGGGGGGGGGGGGGGGGGGGGGGGGGGGGGGGGGGGGGGGGGGGGGGGGGGGGGGGGGGGGGGGGGGGGGGGGGGGGGGGGGGGGGGGGGGGGGGGGGGGGGGGGGGGGGGGGGGGGGGGGGGGGGGGGGGGGGGGGGGGGGGGGGGGGGGGGGGGGGGGGGGGGGGGGGGGGGGGGGGGGGGGGGGGGGGGGGGGGGGGGGGGGGGGGGGGGGGGGGGGGGGGGGGGGGGGGGGGGGGGGGGGGGGGGGGGGGGGGGGGGGGGGGGGGGGGGGGGGGGGGGGGGGGGGGGGGGGGGGGGGGGGGGGGGGGGGGGGGGGGGGGGGGGGGGGGGGGGGGGGGGGGGGGGGGGGGGGGGGGGGGGGGGGGGGGGGGGGGGGGGGGGGGGGGGGGGGGGGGGGGGGGGGGGGGGGGGGGGGGGGGGGGGGGGGGGGGGGGGGGGGGGGGGGGGGGGGGGGGGGGGGGGGGGGGGGGGGGGGGGGGGGGGGGGGGGGGGGGGGGGGGGGGGGGGGGGGGGGGGGGGGGGGGGGGGGGGGGGGGGGGGGGGGGGGGGGGGGGGGGGGGGGGGGGGGGGGGGGGGGGGGGGGGGGGGGGGGGGGGGGGGGGGGGGGGGGGGGGGGGGGGGGGGGGGGGGGGGGGGGGGGGGGGGGGGGGGGGGGGGGGGGGGGGGGGGGGGGGGGGGGGGGGGGGGGGGGGGGGGGGGGGGGGGGGGGGGGGGGGGGGGGGGGGGGGGGGGGGGGGGGGGGGGGGGGGGGGGGGGGGGGGGGGGGGGGGGGGGGGGGGGGGGGGGGGGGGGGGGGGGGGGGGGGGGGGGGGGGGGGGGGGGGGGGGGGGGGGGGGGGGGGGGGGGGGGGGGGGGGGGGGGGGGGGGGGGGGGGGGGGGGGGGGGGGGGGGGGGGGGGGGGGGGGGATTTTTTTAGGTGCTTCAACATAGTTACTATAGGAGATAAATTCACAACGAAGTCGGGGAGCTGGCACGTATCATTTATTATCACTGGGGCAGCAAGTATCAGCTGGGTTTTGGGCTGCCCCGTCTAGGCTTTCTTTTTTAACATGAGCAGCCCACGACCTCGGCTGGGAGGTCCATAGGCCTGTTTGTATTTTCTTGAGGGACGTCATGTATCGACTGGCCTATGGACCTCCCATCTGAGGTTTTATTTTTCCTGAAACATCGGCAGCCCAATTTATGTTTTTTTTGAAGAAAACGCAGAGGTCTGTTCTATTTTTCTATATAAGAATAGGAACGACTGGTCCAACTTATGTTTCCCTTCTAACTATATTATATATATTTAAATTATTTTATATGTTATTATATATTATTGTTATTGTCATCATATATTTAACAGATACTTACATATGTAAGAAAACAATATCCCACATCTTATTAACTTATAAAAATAATTTCTTAACAATAAAATCCTGGATTTTTTTGGCAACGAAAATCCGGGTGATTGTGTACAAAAGCTTGGTAAGATTTAAGGACCAATGTAATATTAAATCACTTATTATTTAAATATATATATATAACAAAATGCTCAGCCCCTATTTATTTTTTTGATAACATTGCTGCGCCCACCCCACATTATAATCAGAATCAGCCCAGCAAAATCGTGTATTTCGAGAAAGTGCAAATGGCCTGTATTTTTTTTAGGAAAAACATAAATGGGCCGCATGGACGCTACATTATTTGTTCACCCAGCCCAGCTAATGGACTGTAATTCAAAAAAAAAGATCAAATTGACTGTAAATTCTACCCCGCAAAAAAAAGACTGTAAATTCTGAAAAAAGGGGGGGGGGGGGGGGGGGGGGGGGGGGGGGGGGGGGGGGGGGGGGGGGGGCCAATAGGTCGAAGCCAATGCAAGTCATTGTCAACTTAGTCAACAAATGATTCTGACATCGTTAGCCGTTGGATTTACATCCAATGACCGGCATCCATCTTCAATCTCTTGTCTTCTTCCTCCAGCACCGCCGGGACCACCTGCTCCCGCCTCCTGCTACTAGCAGCTCTGCTTAGCACGCTTCGCTATGAAGCGCTACTCCACCGTTGGCCAGGCCATCCCTCCACCCCTCCACACCTCCTGTTCTTCTCCACCGACTGCCGAACCACACCGCACCAGAACCAGTTAACCCTCGTACACCTCTCCGTCTATGACTCTAGTCCCGCGTCTTCCCATCTCTGGCTCGTTGCTGTCCGGGCCTCACCGTCGTCCACCACCTTGGATGCGCTCGGCGCGGAGTGGTCACCGTGGTCAATGAAGGACACCATCGGAAGTAGACTGTGCGTGGAGAGGCTGACAGCTGGGTCCACGGCCGCACGCAAGGAAATGCCTCCTTATTACGCGCAGAATAATGATTCCTCCACCTGACAGCTGGGACCCACCGGAAGGGCCTCTGTATTTCATGAAAAAAAACGTTCCCACGGCTGACAGGTCGGAGCCACCAGTTATATCTTCGCACGCAAGGAAGTTCCTCCTTAGTACGCACAAAAAAATGAATACCCCCCT
The DNA here is from genome assembly GCA_036873465.1 of Thinopyrum obtusiflorum. Taxonomy (NCBI): domain Eukaryota; kingdom Viridiplantae; phylum Streptophyta; class Magnoliopsida; order Poales; family Poaceae; genus Thinopyrum; species Thinopyrum obtusiflorum. Next base: position 3,154 of record JAAAWM010008578.1, read on the forward strand.
GCTAGCTAGGACCCACAATAGTGGGAGGCTGACTTGTGGGCCAACTAAGTTGACGGGGACGGAGGGCTTTGTCAACTTAGTCAATATGAATGATTCTAGCTCCAGTGACTGTACGATGTCCATCCAACGGCCGTAGTGCTTCTTCAACCTCTGGTCTTTTTGCTCCAGCCGCCCAAACCAGTGCCGTTTGTGCCTCGTGCTCCTACCTCCCGTGGCCGGCTGCGATGCCACGGAGGCCTCACCGCCCCCTACTACTCCCACCGCTGGCCAGGCCATCCCTCTACTCACCCACACCCCTTGTTATTCTGCGGCGACGGCAGCCTCACACCGCAGCGAACCAGTGAACCCTCATACTCCTCTACGTGTGGGCGACACCCCGATCGACCCCGACACCCTGACACCACAAGCACACCCCGACCCCGACGGGGTCATATATTTGTGAATTATGAGTTAGGTTGTATATTTTTTGATTTTGTTATGCAAAACATCATATATATTTGTGTTGATCGGGTGTATTTTTATTATGTTCATGATGATGATACACTTAAATTATATACATATTATTATGTTCATGTCAGGTATCCAAATTTTTTATGTTGTACTAATTTCATTTACTTTTTGTCATTGCAGGTGTTGACAGGATGGTGGGCAAGGGTCCAGAGCGCCCCGAGCCTCCTGCGAGCACTACTAGGAGGGGTGGTTCCATTATTCCAGCCCAGCCCCTCCGGAGAGCGCTGCTAGACAGTATGCAGACAACTACGGCGGGCGCTTCTTCATCGGCTGGGAGAGGTCGGGGGAGGACGAAGAAGGCTGGTAGAGGTGGACATGGCAGCGGGAGAGGTAGGAAGGCTGCTACGCCTTCCTCGCCACCACCCTCAGCTGATTCACCCGACCACAGGACTGCTCCGTCTGACGTCACTACAAAAAAAAGACACATCCGTGACATTTTGGGCCGAACAATTTTTTTTTCTGTCATACTTATGACACTTCTATAACGATAATTGTGACAAAACCCGGTATCATCATAGATGTGGTGGGCTCCTACTTCTATGACAAAAAATCATGACAGAAAATGGGCTTTTCGTCCTGGGCGGGCCGGAGACACAGCTGCATGACATTCTTTGGGCCGTCCATGACGGAAAAAACCGTGGTAGAAGCGAGGGCGAGGAAAATATCGGGGTGTTCCCGGTTACGGTGGGTGGTCGGGGCCGAGCGATGAGCGTTTCTCTCATACACACACGCGTGTGGGTGCGAGGCGTTGGGCTCTAACTGAACCTGAGTGAGGCGTTGGGCTCTAACTGAACCCGAGCGATTGCACTGCAGGCTACGCGTTACTGAACCCGAGCGATCGATCGATGGCTGTTAACTGAACCCGATCAAGCGATTCCTTCACTACTGCTGCTAACTAAAGCCGATTGACGCTGCCTCTGGATGAACAGTGAGCGTTGCGGGGGGGGGGGGGGGGGGGGGGGGGGGGGGGGGGGGGGGGGGGGGGGGGGGGGGGGGGGGGGGGGGGGGGGGGGGGGGGGGGGGGGGGGGGGGGGGGGGGGGGGGTTGGGGCTGGATGAACAGGACCCCGTGGAGGGCTGGATGAACAGGACCACCCCGTGGAGGGCTGGATGAATAGTAGACGGTGGAGGGCTGGATGAACAGTAGCCCATGGAGGGGTGGTTGAACAGGAGCCCGTGGAGAGGGCTGGTTGAACAGTATCCGGTGGAGTAGCGCGCGCTGGAGGCTGGATGAACAGGAGCCCGTGGATGAACAGTCCCATGTGGAGGCTGGAGGAGGTCGACGGTGGATGAACAGTAGCCTGTGGAGGCCGGAGGGGGTCGGCGGTGGAGATGAACAGTATCCCGTGGAGTCCCGTTTTGCGGTACGCCACGCCCCTCCCGATGAACAGGACCCCCGTTTCGACCGTAGCGCTCCAACACAAGTCCGTTTCCTCTGTTTTGCGGTACACCACACCCCTCCCGATCAACAGGACCCCCGTTTCGACCGTAGGAGGTCCGTTTCCTCTGTTTTGCAGTACGCCAGACCCCTCCCGATGAATAGGATCCCGTTTCGACCGTGGCCGGTCGAACACAAGGCCGTTTCCTACGTTCTGCGGTACGCCAGGCCTCGTTTCCATCGGCTGTTCCGTCCAAGCCCTCCCGATGAACACGACGACGCATTCCGTTCCGACCCAGCCGGTTGGCTCCCCATGAACACGACGACGACGCTGTTTCTCCGTTCCGACCCAGCCATATACACGAGCCCTGGCCGTATGTACGCGTGAGTAGGCGTTCGAGACCCCGCCCGTATGTACGTACGTGGCCGTATTTACTTTCTTGCACCCTGGCCGTTGTACGTACGTGTACATGCTACATGCGCGCCTCTACTACGACACGTGCGCGCCTCTACATCAACCAGTATGTACGTACACGTTCGCGACCAGAATGACAACGCTACATACGCTTCGACCAGGTGGGTCCCGACTGTCAGGCACTTTCTTGCGTGCGAAGATGTAGCTGGTGGGTCCCAGCAGTCAGGGGGGAAACGTTTTTTAGCGAAATACGGTGGCTCGTGTGGTGTGTCCCTGCTGTCAGGTGGAGGAATAATTATTTTGCGCATAATAAGGAGGCACTTCCTTGCGGCCGCCGTGGACCCAGCTGTCAGCCTCTCCATGTACAGTACTCTTCCGATGGAAGTCGTTCCTTGACCACGTTGACCACACCGCACCGAGAGCACCAGGGCGGTGGATGATGGTGAGGCCTAGGAAGGGGACGACGCGGAGCCGGGGAAGACGCGACAGTGGATGCCCACGCGTAGAGGAGTATGAGGGTTCACTGGTTCGCTGCGGTGTGAGGCTGCCGTCGCCGCAGAATAACAGAGGGTGTGGGTGAGTAGAGGGATGACCTGGCCAGTGGTGGGAGTAGTACGGGGCGGTGAGGCCTCCGCGGCATCGTAGCCGGCCACGGGAGGCAGGAGCACGAGGCACGACCGGTGCTGCATTGGGCGGCTGGAGCAAGATGACAGAGGTTGAAGAAGCACTACGGCCGTTGGATGGACATCGTACGGTCACTGGAGCTAGAATCATTCATATTGACTAAGTTGACAAAGCCCTCCGTCCCCGTCAACTTAGTTGGCCCACAAGTCAGCCTCCCACTATTGTGGGTCCCAGCTACCAGGGGGTATTCATTTTTTTTGTGCGTAATTAGGAGGCACTTCCTTGCGTGCGAAGATATAGCTGGTGGGTCCAACCTGTCAGCGGTGGGAATGTTTTTTTTGCGAAATACAGAGGCCCTTCCGGTGGGTCCCAGCTGTCAGGTGGAGGAATCATTATTTTGTGCATAATAAGGAGGCATTTCCTTGCGTGCGGCCATGGACCCAGCTGTCAGCCTCTCGGGGGGGGGGGGGGGGGGGGGGGGGGGGGGGGGGGGGGGGGGGGGGGGGGGGGGGGGGGGGGGGGGGGGGGGGGGGGGGGGGGGGGGGGGGGGGGGGGGGGGGGGGGGGGGGGGGGGGGGGGGGGGGGGGGGGGGGGGGGGGGGGGGGGGGGGGGGGGGGGGGGGGGGGGGGGGGGGGGGGGGGGGGGGGGGGGGGGGGGGGGGGGGGGGGGGGGGGGGGGGGGGGGGGGGGGGGGGGGGGGGGGGGGGGGGGGGGGGGGGGGGGGGGGGGGGGGGGGGGGGGGGGGGGGGGGGGGGGGGGGGGGGGGGGGGGGGGGGGGGGGGGGGGGGGGGGGGGGGGGGGGGGGGGGGGGGGGGGGGGGGGGGGGGGGGGGGGGGGGGGGGGGGGGGGGGGGGGGGGGGGGGGGGGGGGGGGGGGGGGGGGGGGGGGGGGGGGGGGGGGGGGGGGGGGGGGGGGGGGGGGGGGGGGGGGGGGGGGGGGGGGGGGGGGGGGGGGGGGGGGGGGGGGGGGGGGGGGGGGGGGGGGGGGGGGGGGGGGGGGGGGGGGGGGGGGGGGGGGGGGGGGGGGGGGGGGGGGGGGGGGGGGGGGGGGGGGGGGGGGGGGGGGGGGGGGGGGGGGGGGGGGGGGGGGGGGGGGGGGGGGGGGGGGGGGGGGGGGGGGGGGGGGGGGGGGGGGGGGGGGGGGGGGGGGGGGGGGGGGGGGGGGGGGGGGGGGGGGGGGGGGGGGGGGGGGGGGGGGGGGGGGGGGGGGGGGGGGGGGGGGGGGGGGGGGGGGGGGGGGGGGGGGGGGGGGGGGGGGGGGGGGGGGGGGGGGGGGGGGGGGGGGGGGGGGGGGGGGGGGGGGGGGGGGGGGGGGGGGGGGGGGGGGGGGGGGGGGGGGGGGGGGGGGGGGGGGGGGGGGGGGGGGGGGGGGGGGGGGGGGGGGGGGGGGGGGGGGGGGGGGGGGGGGGGGGGGGGGGGGGGGGGGGGGGGGGGGGGGGGGGGGGGGGGGGGGGGGGGGGGGGGGGGGGGGGGGGGGGGGGGGGGGGGGGGGGGGGGGGGGGGGGGGGGGGGGGGGGGGGGGGGGGGGGGGGGGGGGGGGGGGGGGGGGGGGGGGGGGGGGGGGGGGGGGGGGGGGGGGGGGGGGGGGGGGGGGGGGGGGGGGGGGGGGGGGGGGGGGGGGGGGGGGGGGGGGGGGGGGGGGGGGGGGGGGGGGGGGGGGGGGGGGGGGGGGGGGGGGGGGGGGGGGGGGGGGGGGGGGGGGGGGGGGGGGGGGGGGGGGGGGGGGGGGGGGGGGGGGGGGGGGGGGGGGGGGGGGGGGGGGGGGGGGGGGGGGGGGGGGGGGGGGGGGGGGGGGGGGGGGGGGGGGGGGGGGGGGGGGGGGGGGGGGGGGGGGGGGGGGGGGGGGGGGGGGGGGGGGGGGGGGGGGGGGGGGGGGGGGGGGGGGGGGGGGGGGGGGGGGGGGGGGGGGGGGGGGGGGGGGGGGGGGGGGGGGGGGGGGGGGGGGGGGGGGGGGGGGGGGGGGGGGGGGGGGGGGGGGGGGGGGGGGGGGGGGGGGGGGGGGGGGGGGGGGGGGGGGGGGGGGGGGGGGGGGGGGGGGGGGGGGGGGGGGGGGGGGGGGGGGGGGGGGGGGGGGGGGGGGGGGGGGGGGGGGGGGGGGGGGGGGGGGGGGGGGGGGGGGGGGGGGGGGGGGGGGGGGGGGGGGGGGGGGGGGGGGGGGGGGGGGGGGGGGGGGGGGGGGGGGGGGGGGGGGGGGGGGGGGGGGGGGGGGGGGGGGGGGGGGGGGGGGGGGGGGGGGGGGGGGGGGGGGGGGGGGGGGGGGGGGGGGGGGGGGGGGGGGGGGGGGGGGGGGGGGGGGGGGGGGGGGGGGGGGGGGGGGGGGGGGGGGGGGGGGGGGGGGGGGGGGGGGGGGGGGGGGGGGGGGGGGGGGGGGGGGGGGGGGGGGGGGGGGGGGGGGGGGGGGGGGGGGGGGGGGGGGGGGGGGGGGGGGGGGGGGGGGGGGGGGGGGGGGGGGGGGGGGGGGGGGGGGGGGGGGGGGGGGGGGGGGGGGGGGGGGGGGGGGGGGGGGGGGGGGGGGGGGGGGGGGGGGGGGGGGGGGGGGGGGGGGGGGGGGGGGGGGGGGGGGGGGGGGGGGGGGGGGGGGGGGGGGGGGGGGGGGGGGGGGGGGGGGGGGGGGGGGGGGGGGGGGGGGGGGGGGGGGGGGGGGGGGGGGGGGGGGGGGGGGGGGGGGGGGGGGGGGGGGGGGGGGGGGGGGGGGGGGGGGGGGGGGGGGGGGGGGGGGGGGGGGGGGGGGGGGGGGGGGGGGGGGGGGGGGGGGGGGGGGGGGGGGGGGGGGGGGGGGGGGGGGGGGGGGGGGGGGGGGGGGGGGGGGGGGGGGGGGGGGGGGGGGGGGGGGGGGGGGGGGGGGGGGGGGGGGGGGGGGGGGGGGGGGGGGGGGGGGGGGGGGGGGGGGGGGGGGGGGGGGGGGGGGGGGGGGGGGGGGGGGGGGGGGGGGGGGGGGGGGGGGGGGGGGGGGGGGGGGGGGGGGGGGGGGGGGGGGGGGGGGGGGGGGGGGGGGGGGGGGGGGGGGGGGGGGGGGGGGGGGGGGGGGGGGGGGGGGGGGGGGGGGGGGGGGGGGGGGGGGGGGGGGGGGGGGGGGGGGGGGGGGGGGGGGGGGGGGGGGGGGGGGGGGGGGGGGGGGGGGGGGGGGGGGGGGGGGGGGGGGGGGGGGGGGGGGGGGGGGGGGGGGGGGGGGGGGGGGGGGGGGGGGGGGGGGGGGGGGGGGGGGGGGGGGGGGGGGGGGGGGGGGGGGGGGGGGGGGGGGGGGGGGGGGGGGGGGGGGGGGGGGGGGGGGGGGGGGGGGGGGGGGGGGGGGGGGGGGGGGGGGGGGGGGGGGGGGGGGGGGGGGGGGGGGGGGGGGGGGGGGGGGGGGGGGGGGGGGGGGGGGGGGGGGGGGGGGGGGGGGGGGGGGGGGGGGGGGGGGGGGGGGGGGGGGGGGGGGGGGGGGGGGGGGGGGGGGGGGGGGGGGGGGGGGGGGGGGGGGGGGGGGGGGGGGGGGGGGGGGGGGGGGGGGGGGGGGGGGGGGGGGGGGGGGGGGGGGGGGGGGGGGGGGGGGGGGGGGGGGGGGGGGGGGGGGGGGGGGGGGGGGGGGGGGGGGGGGGGGGGGGGGGGGGGGGGGGGGGGGGGGGGGGGGGGGGGGGGGGGGGGGGGGGGGGGGGGGGGGGGGGGGGGGGGGGGGGGGGGGGGGGGGGGGGGGGGGGGGGGGGGGGGGGGGGGGGGGGGGGGGGGGGGGGGGGGGGGGGGGGGGGGGGGGGGGGGGGGGGGGGGGGGGGGGGGGGGGGGGGGGGGGGGGGGGGGGGGGGGGGGGGGGGGGGGGGGGGGGGGGGGGGGGGGGGGGGGGGGGGGGGGGGGGGGGGGGGGGGGGGGGGGGGGGGGGGGGGGGGGGGGGGGGGGGGGGGGGGGGGGGGGGGGGGGGGGGGGGGGGGGGGGGGGGGGGGGGGGGGGGGGGGGGGGGGGGGGGGGGGGGGGGGGGGGGGGGGGGGGGGGGGGGGGGGGGGGGGGGGGGGGGGGGGGGGGGGGGGGGGGGGGGGGGGGGGGGGGGGGGGGGGGGGGGGGGGGGGGGGGGGGGGGGGGGGGGGGGGGGGGGGGGGGGGGGGGGGGGGGGGGGGGGGGGGGGGGGGGGGGGGGGGGGGGGGGGGGGGGGGGGGGGGGGGGGGGGGGGGGGGGGGGGGGGGGGGGGGGGGGGGGGGGGGGGGGGGGGGGGGGGGGGGGGGGGGGGGGGGGGGGGGGGGGGGGGGGGGGGGGGGGGGGGGGGGGGGGGGGGGGGGGGGGGGGGGGGGGGGGGGGGGGGGGGGGGGGGGGGGGGGGGGGGGGGGGGGGGGGGGGGGGGGGGGGGGGGGGGGGGGGGGGGGGGGGGGGGGGGGGGGGGGGGGGGGGGGGGGGGGGGGGGGGGGGGGGGGGGGGGGGGGGGGGGGGGGGGGGGGGGGGGGGGGGGGGGGGGGGGGGGGGGGGGGGGGGGGGGGGGGGGGGGGGGGGGGGGGGGGGGGGGGGGGGGGGGGGGGGGGGGGGGGGGGGGGGGGGGGGGGGGGGGGGGGGGGGGGGGGGGGGGGGGGGGGGGGGGGGGGGGGGGGGGGGGGGGGGGGGGGGGGGGGGGGGGGGGGGGGGGGGGGGGGGGGGGGGGGGGGGGGGGGGGGGGGGGGGGGGGGGGGGGGGGGGGGGGGGGGGGGGGGGGGGGGGGGGGGGGGGGGGGGGGGGGGGGGGGGGGGGGGGGGGGGGGGGGGGGGGGGGGGGGGGGGGGGGGGGGGGGGGGGGGGGGGGGGGGGGGGGGGGGGGGGGGGGGGGGGGGGGGGGGGGGGGGGGGGGGGGGGGGGGGGGGGGGGGGGGGGGGGGGGGGGGGGGGGGGGGGGGGGGGGGGGGGGGGGGGGGGGGGGGGGGGGGGGGGGGGGGGGGGGGGGGGGGGGGGGGGGGGGGGGGGGGGGGGGGGGGGGGGGGGGGGGGGGGGGGGGGGGGGGGGGGGGGGGGGGGGGGGGGGGGGGGGGGGGGGGGGGGGGGGGGGGGGGGGGGGGGGGGGGGGGGGGGGGGGGGGGGGGGGGGGGGGGGGGGGGGGGGGGGGGGGGGGGGGGGGGGGGGGGGGGGGGGGGGGGGGGGGGGGGGGGGGGGGGGGGGGGGGGGGGGGGGGGGGGGGGGGGGGGGGGGGGGGGGGGGGGGGGGGGGGGGGGGGGGGGGGGGGGGGGGGGGGGGGGGGGGGGGGGGGGGGGGGGGGGGGGGGGGGGGGGGGGGGGGGGGGGGGGGGGGGGGGGAGGACACTCGCTCTATTTTAACTGTATTATTACTTCATTTTATCAGTGACACTGGGTCGAGCAGGTGGCAAACGAGGTGTACCGTGCGTCGCAAGGATGAAGGCCGGGGGTGCTTAGACTGGGATGCTGAAGCTGGCTCTTTCAGTCCCTATCTTCCCCCTGATGTTTCTGTGGTAGCATTTGGGCTGTAATCCCAACTTGGTCGAGCTGGTGCTGCGTCCCCCTACCTGCCTAGCTTATGTGGCGAACTTGTCTCCTGCTAGTACTCAGTCCGTTCTAGTAGTTGTTGCATAACTGCCCGTTTACACTAAGATGTTGTCGGATAATGGTTCTCTATGGTTGGGTTTCTTTAATGAAATCGGAGGGAACCCCCTCTTTCGATATATAAAAAAACAGTGGCACTAGCGGTGCCAAAACATTGCCTCAAATTAATAGTGCCACTAGATTAAGGTGCAAAATAATAGCATTACTGCTTTATCATGGCAGTGCCAAAACAGTAGCACAAGAGCAGGATCAACATGCAGGATCTTTGGCAAACGGTCAGACCAAAAAGGAACATACCTCGTGATGGGAACCATATCTGCAGTCAACGCCATCGTAGAAGGGATGACACAAGTCACCAACATGGATGATTCAATTCATGGGACCTTTTGGTGCAGTTCACCTAAAATGAAGCAATGTCCCATGAGCTAGCAGCTTCTTCTTTTTTTTTTTAAGAAAAGGGCTCCAGCCCCGGTTCCATTTCCATCAGAAAATGAAAGGGGGGGGGGGGGGGGGGGGGGGGGGGGGGGGGGGGGGGGGGGGGGGGGGGGGGGGGGGGGGGGGGGGGGGGGGGGGGGGGGGGGGGGGGGGGGGGGGGGGGGGGGGGGGGGGGGGGGGGGGGGGGGGGGGGGGGGGGGGGGGGGGGGGGGGGGGGGGGGGGGGGGGGGGGGGGGGGGGGGGGGGGGGGGGGGGGGGGGGGGGGGGGGGGGGGGGGGGGGGGGGGGGGGGGGGGGGGGGGGGGGGGGGGGGGGGGGGGGGGGGGGGGGGGGGGGGGGGGGGGGGGGGGGGGGGGGGGGGGGGGGGGGGGGGGGGGGGGGGGGGGGGGGGGGGGGGGGGGGGGGGGGGGGGGGGGGGGGGGGGGGGGGGGGGGGGGGGGGGGGGGGGGGGGGGGGGGGGGGGGGGGGGGGGGGGGGGGGGGGGGGGGGGGGGGGGGGGGGGGGGGGGGGGGGGGGGGGGGGGGGGGGGGGGGGGGGGGGGGGGGGGGGGGGGGGGGGGGGGGGGGGGGGGGGGGGGGGGGGGGGGGGGGGGGGGGGGGGGGGGGGGGGGGGGGGGGGGGGGGGGGGGGGGGGGGGGGGGGGGGGGGGGGGGGGGGGGGGGGGGGGGGGGGGGGGGGGGGGGGGGGGGGGGGGGGGGGGGGGGGGGGGGGGGGGGGGGGGGGGGGGGGGGGGGGGGGGGGGGGGGGGGGGGGGGGGGGGGGGGGGGGGGGGGGGGGGGGGGGGGGGGGGGGGGGGGGGGGGGGGGGGGGGGGGGGGGGGGGGGGGGGGGGGGGGGGGGGGGGGGGGGGGGGGGGGGGGGGGGGGGGGGGGGGGGGGGGGGGGGGGGGGGGGGGGGGGGGGGGGGGGGGGGGGGGGGGGGGGGGGGGGGGGGGGGGGGGGGGGGGGGGGGGGGGGGGGGGGGGGGGGGGGGGGGGGGGGGGGGGGGGGGGGGGGGGGGGGGGGGGGGGGGGGGGGGGGGGGGGGGGGGGGGGGGGGGGGGGGGGGGGGGGGGGGGGGGGGGGGGGGGGGGGGGGGGGGGGGGGGGGGGGGGGGGGGGGGGGGGGGGGGGGGGGGGGGGGGGGGGGGGGGGGGGGGGGGGGGGGGGGGGGGGGGGGGGGGGGGGGGGGGGGGGGGGGGGGGGGGGGGGGGGGGGGGGGGGGGGGGGGGGGGGGGGGGGGGGGGGGGGGGGGGGGGGGGGGGGGGGGGGGGGGGGGGGGGGGGGGGGGGGGGGGGGGGGGGGGGGGGGGGGGGGGGGGGGGGGGGGGGGGGGGGGGGGGGGGGGGGGGGGGGGGGGGGGGGGGGGGGGGGGGGGGGGGGGGGGGGGGGGGGGGGGGGGGGGGGGGGGGGGGGGGGGGGGGGGGGGGGGGGGGGGGGGGGGGGGGGGGGGGGGGGGGGGGGGGGGGGGGGGGGGGGGGGGGGGGGGGGGGGGGGGGGGGGGGGGGGGGGGGGGGGGGGGGGGGGGGGGGGGGGGGGGGGGGGGGGGGGGGGGGGGGGGGGGGGGGGGGGGGGGGGGGGGGGGGGGGGGGGGGGGGGGGGGGGGGGGGGGGGGGGGGGGGGGGGGGGGGGGGGGGGGGGGGGGGGGGGGGGGGGGGGGGGGGGGGGGGGGGGGGGGGGGGGGGGGGGGGGGGGGGGGGGGGGGGGGGGGGGGGGGGGGGGGGGGGGGGGGGGGGGGGGGGGGGGGGGGGGGGGGGGGGGGGGGGGGGGGGGGGGGGGGGGGGGGGGGGGGGGGGGGGGGGGGGGGGGGGGGGGGGGGGGGGGGGGGGGGGGGGGGGGGGGGGGGGGGGGGGGGGGGGGGGGGGGGGGGGGGGGGGGGGGGGGGGGGGGGGGGGGGGGGGGGGGGGGGGGGGGGGGGGGGGGGGGGGGGGGGGGGGGGGGGGGGGGGGGGGGGGGGGGGGGGGGGGGGGGGGGGGGGGGGGGGGGGGGGGGGGGGGGGGGGGGGGGGGGGGGGGGGGGGGGGGGGGGGGGGGGGGGGGGGGGGGGGGGGGGGGGGGGGGGGGGGGGGGGGGGGGGGGGGGGGGGGGGGGGGGGGGGGGGGGGGGGGGGGGGGGGGGGGGGGGGGGGGGGGGGGGGGGGGGGGGGGGGGGGGGGGGGGGGGGGGGGGGGGGGGGGGGGGGGGGGGGGGGGGGGGGGGGGGGGGGGGGGGGGGGGGGGGGGGGGGGGGGGGGGGGGGGGGGGGGGGGGGGGGGGGGGGGGGGGGGGGGGGGGGGGGGGGGGGGGGGGGGGGGGGGGGGGGGGGGGGGGGGGGGGGGGGGGGGGGGGGGGGGGGGGGGGGTCCTCTCCGCCGGGGAAGGTGAGAAGGTGCAACGTTCACGCGGTCGTCCTCGGCGATGGTCTTACCCACTGCCGGCGCGTCCCGATCAGCGTGCCTTGCCGTTCTCTCCCAAGCATCGCTGGCGAGGGAGGGCCTCCCACCCCTTCTTCCTCGCTGCCGTAGTGTGGGCAGATCCGGCCTCCCGCCGCCCACCTAGCGACATCCCGGTGACCCTCAGGTATAACTTCCTTTGAAGCCGGCCTTGCTCTACTTCCTGAGCTCCTGACGTCGCTGCATTTGTATCTTTTACTATTTCTCAGGCCCCCTCGTGTAGATAGGATCGATCGGCTATTCGAAAACCACCTAATTTTTTACTGTTAAGAGGTAAAACTAGTTCATGCACTCGAATCTAGTAGTACTTGGTTCAAACAAGGAAGAAAGGGGGTGGGGGTGGGGGAAGATTTGTTACCTTAATCTAGGACTTGGTCGAAAGAGGAAATAATGGGGGCGAAAAGTAGCAGAGACTGGCTATCCAACTGGTCTCTAGGTCTAATAGGGAAATAAAGGGAACGCAGTACAAACTCAATATAAACCCGATCTATTGGTTGAAAAAGGAAAGAAAGTGGGGACTGGGGGACAAGTCAACAGAGTAAGTCCAGCACTAGATTTGCTAGCCTCACACAGTATAAGGTGGCTATATACCGAACAAAAATGGGACCAACCCAGATATCCTCTTCTAATGTTTGTTGCCCCGAGCCGCTCTTATGTAATGCCACCGGTAAAATGTAGCAGTCGCACTGTTAAAAGTAAGGACACGTTAAACCAATGTT
>JAAAWM010008579.1:0-15113 GCA_036873465.1 Thinopyrum obtusiflorum
TGATACGTCTCCAACGTATCTATAATTTATGAAGTATTCATGCTATTATATTATCCACCTTAGATGTTTTATATGCATTTATATGCTATTTTATATGATTTTGGGACTAACCTATTAGCCTAGAGCCCAGTGCCAGTTTATGTTTTTTCCTTGTTTTTGAGCTTTACAAAAAGGAATACCAAACGGAGTCCAATTGACGTGCCAATTTTTGTTGATTTTTTATGGACCAAAAGAAGCCCCTGGAGCAAAAGAGTTGGGCCAGAAGAGTCCCGGGCTGTCCACGAGGGTGGGGGGCGCGCCCACCCCCCTGGGCATGGGCCCCTGCCTCGTGGACGACTCGGAGACCCCCCTGACGTGGAACCAACGCCAAAAATTCCTATAAATACAGAAACCCCAGAAAATAACCTAGATCGGAACTTCCACCGCCGCAAGCCTATGTAGCCACGAGAAATCAATCTAGGCCCTCTCTGACACCCTGCTGGAGGGGGCCATCATCACCGGAGGCCATGGAGGAGGATCCCGGAGGGGCCATCATCGCCATGAAGGTCAAGGACGAGAGGGAGAACCTCTCCCAATCTAGGGGGGAGGCCATGGAGGAGGAAGCACAAGGGGGAGAACCTCTCCTCCTCTCTCTCGGTGGCGCCGAAGTGCCATCGGGAGGGGAATCATCGCCGCGGTGATCATCTTCATCAACATCACCACCATCATCACCATCCACATCTCTTTTACGTGGTCCACTCTCCCGCACCCCGCTGTAATCCCTACTTGAACATGGTGCTTTATGCCACATATTATGATCCAATGATGTGTTGCCATCCTATGATGTTTTGAGTAGATATCCTTTGTCTTTGGGTTGATTGATGATCTAGATTGGTATGAGTTGTACGTTTTATTATTGGTGCTGTCCTATGGTGCTCTCCGTGTCATGCAAGCGTGAGGGATTCCCCCTGTAGGGTGTTGTAATACGTTCATGATTCGCTTATTGTGGGTTGGTGAGTGACTGAAACACAAACCCGAGTAAGGGGGTTGTTGCGTATGGGAATAAAGAGGACTTAATGCTTTAATGCTATGGTTGGATTTTACCTTAATGATCTTTAGTAGTTGCAGATGCTTGCTAGAGTTCCAATCATAAGTGCATATGATCCAAGAAGAGAAAGTATGTTAGGTTATGCCTCTACCTCCTATGAAATTGCAATAGTGATTACCGGTCTTGTTAACGATTGCCTAGGATAATTCCGCACACCGACCCATCATTATTCCACACTCGCTATTTATAATTTTTAGTAATATACTCTAAATTTATGATAACAACACCTAGTTTAATATTTTTGCTCTCCGATACCATGCAAAGTTATCCTCTTCATACCCACAACGTAGTTTTATTTCTCGTTTTTAGTTGGAAGCAAACGTTCGGTGTACGTAGAGTTGTATCAGTGGCAGATAGGGCTTGAGAGAATATTGATCTTACCATTAGCTCCTTGTGGGTTCGACACTCCATACTTATCACTTCCACCTTTGGAAATTGCTACAATGATTCCCTTCACTTGGGGATTATCAGCCGCCCACCTGCCGCAGCCCCCCATCCAGGCGAGGATGGCGGATTGCGCGTCTGCATTGACATTCCAGGGCTCAAAAAAGCCGCATCTCAGGAGCTCTTCTGGCCTTCGCGTGTGGGACGCTCTGAGCGCATGCCTTTTGGCCTGCCGAGCATAGCTTCCGCCTTCCAGCGAAAACCTGCGGAGCATCCTGGCGGCTTAGGAGGCCAGGCACCACGCAGTCCTGGCGGAGATGGAGACGGTCCTCAAGGAAGCGCCTGGACCCCCCAGAGCCTCCCGAGGCTCAGGGCCCCGGTGGCTCGTGAGGAGCAACCCCTGCACCACGCATCTTAAGCTGCCTCAACACCCCTTCATCAACAGAACCAGGTGACACTTTCCAAGTTTATTCAGCTGGGAGCGCCCTTAGGGATGCATCATTCCCAGGCCGCGTGGGTACATCCCTGTGGCATGTATCCCTTTTTATGTCTTTAGCTTACCTTGCTGGGGCGCCCCTCGGGCTGCATCATCCCCAAGTCGCTCGGTCCTGACCCAGTGGCGTGTATCTTCCCTGCATTTACTTAAGCCATTTTGCTTCCATGCTCAATCTATCTATGACTATCACCTGCTTGATTTTCATCTACCACGGGAGCCGCGCGCCGATTGTCTTTCTTCAGGACCCTTCACATGAGAAAGGTTAGGCACGGCGTCTGCGCTCGGGCCCGTCCCTGTAGCGTCGATAAATCCAATGGCTGAGCTCTCTCTGGCGGGCCGGCCCCGTTCACGTCACCTCCTGGGGCCGTTGGTGCTTGGCCTTCTCACGCGATAACCTCAGGAGATTCGTTCGGCGCAGGTTGTCTAACCACCTCGCAGGACCACCACAGCAAACAAGAATCAAGACCAGGCGCAACCCGCCTTGAGGTAGGGCCTCGTGAGTCCCGCGCTGGCTCACGAGTGCCCAGACACACCTCGTCTAGCCCTGCCGTGCAAGCCGCGTGTCAGGGCGGGGCTGTACACGCCCCGGGGGCTCTCCATAGTAGGGAGTCCCCTCCCACGTACCAGTGGAAGCACCATGCTCCGCGCTGGTCATCGACACTGCCGAGGAGCGGCTATGCCCGTGCAAGTGTGGAAGCGCTATGCTCCGAGCTGGTGATAAACAACTGAGGGCGGCCTCACAGCCGTATGAACCTCAGGGAGCCCTTGAGCTCAGTGTCCGGCCTCACCGCAACATGTCTCCTTGGGAGAGTCGCACGAGGGGCTGGGCACGGGGGCTGCGCTCGGGTCATGCTCAAGTGTACGCCACCCAACCAGGTTCCCGGACCTGGTCATCGCACGCCCCTCCCGAGCCGAGCCTCGGCGAGGGCGAAGGTATGAAGGTTGTTTGCACGTCAAGGGGGACTCCTGAGCATCGCGACTCCGGAGCCTAACTGGTCATGTAGCCCCTCACTCCATGGTTCTGTCCTGGTCTCCGGTCGGCCCAACGGCGGTTGAGGTATGCGCGGGGCCAGGCCCTGCCGACGTAGAACACTAAACTCACTCCTTCCTATAAGTTGTTTGCGTGTCAAGGGGGACTCCTTAGTATCGCGACTCAGGAGCCTAACTGGTCAC
Source organism: Thinopyrum obtusiflorum (assembly GCA_036873465.1). Lineage (NCBI taxonomy): Eukaryota > Viridiplantae > Streptophyta > Magnoliopsida > Poales > Poaceae > Thinopyrum > Thinopyrum obtusiflorum. Next base: position 3,141 of record JAAAWM010008579.1, read on the forward strand.
GTAGCCCCTCACTCCTTGGTTCCGTCCTGGTCTCCGGTCGGTCCAATGGCGGTTGAGGTATGCGTGGGGCCGGGGTCTGCCGACATAGAACGTAAAGCGGATAGGAAGAAAATATCAAAATCTAAAAGCAAATATTACAAGACATATTGTTCTCACAATACCGAACGCAAGTTCAATGCCACCATGAGGCATGATGCATGTTGCAGGAATAAAACAGGAAAGAACCCCTGAGCACCACCGACGCCCGCAAGAGGCGCTCCTCCCTTGATGACGTCGCCTTCGTCGCAGCCACCGGCCGGAGCTGCAGGAGTGGTGGCGCCTCCGGTCGAAGCCACGGAATTCAAGGCGCGGAACTTCTTCAGCAGGGCCTCCACCTGACTTTTCACGGCCGTGGCGGCGGCTGTATAGTGTTCATCAGCCACGGGCTCCAGGAGCTCGTCAAGGCGAGTGGTAGGGTCGCGAAGATGGAGGTGGCTGAAGACACGCGTCAGCACAGATGAGGAAAGAATGCGGGCTTCTTCCTCGGCCATGGGACCGATGCCGCTCACAACCTCCTCAAGCGCGGCAACCAAGTAGGGAAGCAGCTGGGCGGGGCCGTCCTCGTCGGTGGTCAGTGGCCTCTCCAAGCCCTTCTTATAGAGTGACTTTAGAGCCTCGCGAGACCTCTTCTTCGCGGCAAGTTCGGCTTCCTCCGCCTTCACCTTCCGTTCTAGCTCCTCCAGTCGGCCATGCTCAATGGCCCACGCCTTTGCCGACTGCTCCATCTCGGCGTCGCGACCCTTGACAGCGTCCTCCCGGGCCTTCATCTTCTCCTCCCCCGCCTGACGGCCACAGGCTTCCTCCCAGGCAGCGACTCTTGGCGGCCTCGACGTCCTACAGCACTGCCTCGCGAGTGGCCGCTGCCTGGGCGGCGGCCTGCCTCTCCTTCTCAGAGGTTGCCACAGCCTGGCTCAGTGCCACTCGAACAGACACGTCGGAATGGAGCCAGCCAGAAACTAGCTCCAAATGCCCGGCCACCAGGAGGGGGTCGGCACCTTGAAGATCTTCTCGCAGCCGGGTCATCTCCAGAAGGGCGTGGTCCAAAACGTCAGGGGAGGCAGAAGGACATGGAATCAGCGGCGCAGTAGGAGGTGGAGGAGAAGGTATTGTCACCATAGCCTGGGAAGCTGGGAGCTCTTGAGCCTCGGAGGCTCCAGCAGCCGAGCCGGATGCCGGTGCCTCCGGAGCCAGCGAGGCCACGGGGGCTGACTCCTCCAGAGGGTTCTCCCCCATGCCTCGCAAGGACGACCGGGCCGGAGAGACATGAGCGCCAGCGCAGCCCTTCTCCACGGAGGGAGACGCTGACGGAGCAAGCGGGTTGGTCCCGGGCGGCACCACCACCCCCTCCTTCCTCTTCTTCGTCACAGGCGTCGGCCTAATCACACAGCGGGGAAGCATCAGGAATCAGCAGCATAATCAAGAACAAGGCTTGTTTGCTTTCTTCACTAAGTAGATTTTGTTTTTCCTTTTTATTTCTGTTTAGTTGTGGGTGAAACATACAAAAAAAATTAAAAGAATGAAAATAAAAAAAATTACTTACCTCTCATGCCTAAGAAGTTTTTCAAAAAGAGAAGTGATTGGAAAGTTATGCATTGAAGAAGTGAGGGTCGACCTTGAGCACTTGTGTTCATGCTCACTGAAACAATGTAGAATTTTTCATGGAAGTTTCTCTGTAAATAATTATCCATTATATTGTAACCTCTCCCCATCTAGGGGGCAGGCAATGGATATAAAAATAATGTGCCAAGCGTTGGTTTTAGGATGATTAGATTGCTTGTTTACTATGTGCAGAACAAAAACAGAAACTTTGGCTGTAGCGCGTGATTTTACATTTTTTACTGGAAAGTCAAATTGGTCTGAAACATTTTGCACAGTACTTCTGTACAAAGTTTTCAAAATTTCAAATTTATTTCATAATATTTGGAGTTACAGAAGCTTACTAAACTTTCAGATTACTACAGACTGTCCTGTTTTTGACAGATTCTGTTTTTCGCATGTTGTTTGCTTATTTTGATAAATCTATGGGTAGTATCGGGGGGTATGAACCATAGTGAAGTTTTAATACAGTAGATATAGTTCTAATATGAAATTGGAATGAGTTTGCAACAGTACCTAGAGGTAGTGATATGCTTTAATATACTAATGGATCTCACAAAGTTTTTGTTAAGTTTTTGTGGATGAAGTGTTCGAGGAACGTGGAGTTACTGATGTGAGAAGAATAAAGAGAGGCAAGAGTTCAAGCTTGGGGATGCCCAAGGCACCCCAAGTAAATATTCCAAGGATACTCAAGCATCTAAGCTTGGGGATGCCCCGGTGGGCATCCCATCTTTCTTCTTCAACAATTATCGGTATACCTCGGTTTTTGTTTTGTTCACATGATTTGTGTCCTTTGTGTTTTTCTTTTTCTTTAAGAACCATGCTAGTATGAGATATCCCTTCATTTATTTATAGAATACTTCATGTGCTTCACTTATATCTTTTAAGTACGTTCTTATAGAATTGCTCTTTGTGCTTCACTTAAATCTTTTGAGTATGGTTTTATAGAATGCTTCGTGTGCTTCACTTACACATTTTGAGGTTGGATATTGGTTAGTCTATATTATTCGTAGAATCCTCCATTAACTTCACTTATATATTTTGGAGTATGAATAATACTATCATCTAAAGTGGGTTTGGAAGAGTGTCAACTTTAGGAATTAGTGATCCCACTATTCCGAATAAGAAGAATTTTGCTTATGTGGAGAGTAGAACAATTTCTATGCTTATAGATCATGTAAAGAATGCTTTATGTGATGGTTATATTGTTGAATTCATTCATGGTGCTACTGAAAATTATTATGAGGCAGGAATATATGCTTGTAGGAGTTGCAATAATGTCGAGTTTCCTCTCTATGTGCTTAAAGTTTTGAAGTTATACTTGTTTTTCCTTTCTATGCTAGTTGATTCTTGTTCCTACAAATTATGTGTTCACAAAATCCCTAGGCATAGGAAGTTGGTTAGAATCAAATGTGCTAGTCATATTCTTCATGATGCTCTCTTTATGTTTCAATTCTTATCTTTTATGTGAGCATCATTGAAATCATCATGCCTGGCTAAAAGGCATTAAAGAAAAGCGCTTGTTGGGAGACAACCCAATATTTACCCTTACTGTTTTTCTGTGTTCACATGATTAAGCTACTGTAGTAATAATGTTTTATAGCTTTTGTTTCAATAAAGTGCCAAGTAAGACCTTTGGGAAGACTTGGGTGAAAGTTAATGTGATCTTTCTGTAAAAAACAGAAACTTTGTGCTCACGAGATAAGCTACCATTTTTTACAGAAGAGTGATTTTGAGTTGATTATTTTTGCAGAATATTAATAGACAAATTCCTCACTTCCACCAGTTTGTTTCATAATTTTTGGCATAGCAGAAGTATGGTTGCTGTTCAGATCATTACAGACTGTTTTGTTTCTGACAGATTCTATTTTCATTGCATAGTTTGCTTGTTTTCTAGTTTATTTGGATTATATTTCTCAATATAAATTGTAGAAATGATATGGTACAGTAGGCATTGTGTGAGAGCAATTATGAACCTTGTCTTTGATAGTACCAAAGTGAATGGTTTACTCTTTATCATACTAACCTATCTCATGAAGTTTCGTTAAGTTTTGTGTGATTGAAGTTTTCAAGCTTTGGGTGAGATATCGATATGAGGAGAATAAGGAGTGGAAAGACCCTAAGCTTGGGGATGACAAAGGCACCCCAAGGTAATATTCAAGGAAGACTCAAGCGCCTAAGCTTGGGGATGCCCCGGAAGGCATCCCCTCTTTCGTCTTCAAAACTATCGATATACCTTACTCGGAGCTATATTTTTATTCGTCACATGATATGTGTTTTGATTGGAGCGTTTTAAATTTTACTTGCTGTTTGAATAAAATCATTGGATCTGAAATATTGAATGAAAAATAATCCTCCCATGGCTAGTTAATTATTTGACTACTCAGTGTTCTTCACTTATATCTTTTGGAGTAGTTTGTCATTTACTCATGTGCTTCACGTATATCCTATGAGTAAATGAATGAATGAATTGAATGTCATAAATCTGAATTTATATATGTTTCATATGCTTATAACATGGGCAGTAATGACTTCACACATAATAAGTATAGGTAGTAAACTTATTGAAAGTTCGCAAACGTAGAATTGGTCACTTGAACAATTCATGAAAGAATATTGAAGGGAGAGAGATTTCACATATAAATATACTATCCTGGACATCTTTTGCAATTGTGAGCACTCATTAAAATATGACATGCTAAAAGGTTGATGTTGGACAAGGAAGACAGCATAATGGGTTATGTTTTCTTATATCTGAAATAAAATATATTGTCATGGATTATCCAACATGCTGAGCTTGCCTTTCCCCCTCATGCTAGCCAAATTCTCTGCACCAAGTAGAGATACTACTTGTGCTTCCGAATATCCCTTAAAACGAGTTTTGCCATGAGAGTCCATCATACCTACCTATGGATTGAGTAAGATCCTTCAAGTAAGTTGTCATCGGTACTCGCAATAAAAATTGCTCTCTAAATATGTATGATCTAGTAGTGTGGAGAAAATAAGCTTTATACGATCTTGTGATATGGAAGCAATAAAAGCGACATACTGCATAATAAAGGTCCCTATCACAAGTGGCAATATAAAGTGACGTTCTTTTGGGGGGGGGGGGGGGGGGGGGGGGGGGGGGGGGGGGGGGGGGGGGGGGGGGGGGGGGGGGGGGGGGGGGGGGGGGGGGGGGGGGGGGGGGGGGGGGGGGGGGGGGGGGGGGGGGGGGGGGGGGGGGGGGGGGGGGGGGGGGGGGGGGGGGGGGGGGGGGGGGGGGGGGGGGGGGGGGGGGGGGGGGGGGGGGGGGGGGGGGGGGGGGGGGGGGGGGGGGGGGGGGGGGGGGGGGGGGGGGGGGGGGGGGGGGGGGGGGGGGGGGGGGGGGGGGGGGGGGGGGGGGGGGGGGGGGGGGGGGGGGGGGGGGGGGGGGGGGGGGGGGGGGGGGGGGGGGGGGGGGGGGGGGGGGGGGGGGGGGGGGGGGGGGGGGGGGGGGGGGGGGGGGGGGGGGGGGGGGGGGGGGGGGGGGGGGGGGGGGGGGGGGGGGGGGGGGGGGGGGGGGGGGGGGGGGGGGGGGGGGGGGGGGGGGGGGGGGGGGGGGGGGGGGGGGGGGGGGGGGGGGGGGGGGGGGGGGGGGGGGGGGGGGGGGGGGGGGGGGGGGGGGGGGGGGGGGGGGGGGGGGGGGGGGGGGGGGGGGGGGGGGGGGGGGGGGGGGGGGGGGGGGGGGGGGGGGGGGGGGGGGGGGGGGGGGGGGGGGGGGGGGGGGGGGGGGGGGGGGGGGGGGGGGGGGGGGGGGGGGGGGGGGGGGGGGGGGGGGGGGGGGGGGGGGGGGGGGGGGGGGGGGGGGGGGGGGGGGGGGGGGGGGGGGGGGGGGGGGGGGGGGGGGGGGGGGGGGGGGGGGGGGGGGGGGGGGGGGGGGGGGGGGGGGGGGGGGGGGGGGGGGGGGGGGGGGGGGGGGGGGGGGGGGGGGGGGGGGGGGGGGGGGGGGGGGGGGGGGGGGGGGGGGGGGGGGGGGGGGGGGGGGGGGGGGGGGGGGGGGGGGGGGGGGGGGGGGGGGGGGGGGGGGGGGGGGGGGGGGGGGGGGGGGGGGGGGGGGGGGGGGGGGGGGGGGGGGGGGGGGGGGGGGGGGGGGGGGGGGGGGGGGGGGGGGGGGGGGGGGGGGGGGGGGGGGGGGGGGGGGGGGGGGGGGGGGGGGGGGGGGGGGGGGGGGGGGGGGGGGGGGGGGGGGGGGGGGGGGGGGGGGGGGGGGGGGGGGGGGGGGGGGGGGGGGGGGGGGGGGGGGGGGGGGGGGGGGGGGGGGGGGGGGGGGGGGGGGGGGGGGGGGGGGGGGGGGGGGGGGGGGGGGGGGGGGGGGGGGGGGGGGGGGGGGGGGGGGGGGGGGGGGGGGGGGGGGGGGGGGGGGGGGGGGGGGGGGGGGGGGGGGGGGGGGGGGGGGGGGGGGGGGGGGGGGGGGGGGGGGGGGGGGGGGGGGGGGGGGGGGGGGGGGGGGGGGGGGGGGGGGGGGGGGGGGGGGGGGGGGGGGGGGGGGGGGGGGGGGGGGGGGGGGGGGGGGGGGGGGGGGGGGGGGGGGGGGGGGGGGGGGGGGGGGGGGGGGGGGGGGGGGGGGGGGGGGGGGGGGGGGGGGGGGGGGGGGGGGGGGGGGGGGGGGGGGGGGGGGGGGGGGGGGGGGGGGGGGGGGGGGGGGGGGGGGGGGGGGGGGGGGGGGGGGGGGGGGGGGGGGGGGGGGGGGGGGGGGGGGGGGGGGGGGGGGGGGGGGGGGGGGGGGGGGGGGGGGGGGGGGGGGGGGGGGGGGGGGGGGGGGGGGGGGGGGGGGGGGGGGGGGGGGGGGGGGGGGGGGGGGGGGGGGGGGGGGGGGGGGGGGGGGGGGGGGGGGGGGGGGGGGGGGGGGGGGGGGGGGGGGGGGGGGGGGGGGGGGGGGGGGGGGGGGGGGGGGGGGGGGGGGGGGGGGGGGGGGGGGGGGGGGGGGGGGGGGGGGGGGGGGGGGGGGGGGGGGGGGGGGGGGGGGGGGGGGGGGGGGGGGGGGGGGGGGGGGGGGGGGGGGGGGGGGGGGGGGGGGGGGGGGGGGGGGGGGGGGGGGGGGGGGGGGGGGGGGGGGGGGGGGGGGGGGGGGGGGGGGGGGGGGGGGGGGGGGGGGGGGGGGGGGGGGGGGGGGGGGGGGGGGGGGGGGGGGGGGGGGGGGGGGGGGGGGGGGGGGGGGGGGGGGGGGGGGGGGGGGGGGGGGGGGGGGGGGGGGGGGGGGGGGGGGGGGGGGGGGGGGGGGGGGGGGGGGGGGGGGGGGGGGGGGGGGGGGGGGGGGGGGGGGGGGGGGGGGGGGGGGGGGGGGGGGGGGGGGGGGGGGGGGGGGGGGGGGGGGGGGGGGGGGGGGGGGGGGGGGGGGGGGGGGGGGGGGGGGGGGGGGGGGGGGGGGGGGGGGGGGGGGGGGGGGGGGGGGGGGGGGGGGGGGGGGGGGGGGGGGGGGGGGGGGGGGGGGGGGGGGGGGGGGGGGGGGGGGGGGGGGGGGGGGGGGGGGGGGGGGGGGGGGGGGGGGGGGGGGGGGGGGGGGGGGGGGGGGGGGGGGGGGGGGGGGGGGGGGGGGGGGGGGGGGGGGGGGGGGGGGGGGGGGGGGGGGGGGGGGGGGGGGGGGGGGGGGGGGGGGGGGGGGGGGGGGGGGGGGGGGGGGGGGGGGGGGGGGGGGGGGGGGGGGGGGGGGGGGGGGGGGGGGGGGGGGGGGGGGGGGGGGGGGGGGGGGGGGGGGGGGGGGGGGGGGGGGGGGAAACTGGGTTTAAGGATATTTGGAAGCACAAGTAGTATCTCTACTTGGTGCTAGAAATTTTGACTAGCATGAGGGGGAAAGGCAAGCTCAACATGTTTGAATGATCCATGACAATATACTTTAACTGAGATGTGAGAAAACATAACCCATTACGTTGTCTTCCTTGTCCAACATCAACTCTTTAGCATGTCATACTTAATGAGTACTCACAATTATAAAAGATGTCTATGATAATATATTTATATGTGAAATCTCTCTTCCTTAAATATTCTTTCATGAATTTTTCAAATGACCAATACAATGCTTGCTAACCTTCAATACACTTACTACCTCTACTTCTTAGATGTGAACTCATTATTCCCCGAGGGATAAGCAAATGAGACATATATAATTTCAGATTTATGACATTCAACTCATTCAACCATTTACTCATAGGATATAAGTGAAGTGCACGAGTAAATGACAAACTACTCCAAAAAGATATAAGTGAAGATCAATGAGTAATTAAATAATTATGCAACTATGTGAAGACTCTCTCTCATTTAAGAATTTCAGATCTTGGTATTTTATTGAGACAGCAAGCAAACCAAAACAAAATGACAATGCAAGGATAGCACGACTCATGTGGAGAAGCAAAAACTTAGGCTCAACCGATACTAACCGGTAATTGTTGAAGAAGAAAGGTGGGACGCCTAACGGGGCATCCCCAAGCTTAGATGCTTGAGACTTCTTGAAATATTGTCTTGGGGTGCCATGGGCATCCCCAAGCTTGCGCTTTTGTGTCTCCTTAATTCCTTTTATATCACGGTTTCCTAAATCTCGAAAGCTTCATTCACACCAAACTCAACAAGAACTCGTGAGATAAGTTAGTATAAAATAATGCAAAAACCTTATCATTTTCTATTGTAACAAATTACTAACATTATTATTCAACATATCATACTAAATGTCTCTGCATATTTAACACTCCTATCCTTAAATAGAATTATTAAACAAGCAAGCATATGCAAACAATGCAAACATAACAGCAATCTGCCAAAACGGTATAGTCTGTAAAGAATGCAAGATTCATCATACTTCCCTAACTCCAAAAATTATAAGAAAAATACTACGCTGTAGAAGATTTACCAGAGCTCATTATGCAAAAATATTCAACATTATATCACTCTCTGACTTTTCTAGGGAATTTTTGCAACAGCGGTAAACTTTCTGTTTTCAAACAGCAACATGTATACTAGCAAAATAAGCAAGGTAAAGGCTATCCTTGACAGTTTTATTGAAAATAGAGATGCAAAACATTATTATAAATAACAGAAAGCAAATACTAATAAAAGATAATGACGCTCCAAGCAAAACACATATCATGTGGCGAATAAAAATATAGCTCCAAGTAAAGTTACCAAAACAGATAATAAAATAGCATGAATGCTTCATAAATTATAGATACGTTGGAGACGTATCAGCATCCCCAAGCTTAATTCCTACTTGTCCTCAAGTAGGTAAATGATAAAGAAAGAATTTATGAAGTGTGAATGCTAGCAGGTGCACAAGTTTGATCAATGATAATTTCAATCACCTTTTCTAGCATGTTTATATGTCATAACAGTAGTTCATCTCATAAAACTTTTCATAATCAAGTAACAAGCTATTCACATGTTAAAGCATAGACCATAAACTTTCTTGAAAACTAGCAAACTTCATTCTTAGTCATCAAAAAATTGCAGTTCATCTTATTTTCAGGAAGGGTCTATGTCAGAGCTTTGATTTAATTAGCAAACTCCACATTACTCAATTATCATATAATCTTCTACAATTGCTAACACTCACGCAACACTTGTGGTTATGAAGTTTTAATCAGACACCGAGAAAGATAGGGGCTTATAGTGTTGGCTCCAAACGTATTCACCTTTGGGTGATGTCAATAATAATAGTTCATGCTAACGTACATCCAATTGGATATATATATCAGGATCACCCTAACAAAAAGTGCTTGCCAAAGGATAAAATAAAAAAAAGGAAAGGTGAAGATCACCTTGACTCTTGCATAAAGTAAAGGACATAAAGTAAAAGATAGGCCCTTCCCAGAGGGAAGCAGAGGTTGTCATGCGCTTTTAGGGTTGGATACACAAAATCTTAATGCGAAAGAACGTCACTTTATATTGCCTCTTGTATATGGACCTTTATTATGCAGTCCATCGCTTTTATTTCTTCCATAACAAGATCATACAAAGCTTATTTTCTCCGCACTAATAAGTCATGCATATTTAGAGAGCAATTGGGGGGGGGGGGGGGGGGGGGGGGGGGGGGGGGGGGGGGGGGGGGGGGGGGGGGGGGGGGGGGGGGGGGGGGGGGGGGGGGGGGGGGGGGGGGGGGGGGGGGGGGGGGGGGGGGGGGGGGGGGGGGGGGGGGGGGGGGGGGGGGGGGGGGGGGGGGGGGGGGGGGGGGGGGGGGGGGGGGGGGGGGGGGGGGGGGGGGGGGGGGGGGGGGGGGGGGGGGGGGGGGGGGGGGGGGGGGGGGGGGGGGGGGGGGGGGGGGGGGGGGGGGGGGGGGGGGGGGGGGGGGGGGGGGGGGGGGGGGGGGGGGGGGGGGGGGGGGGGGGGGGGGGGGGGGGGGGGGGGGGGGGGGGGGGGGGGGGGGGGGGGGGGGGGGGGGGGGGGGGGGGGGGGGGGGGGGGGGGGGGGGGGGGGGGGGGGGGGGGGGGGGGGGGGGGGGGGGGGGGGGGGGGGGGGGGGGGGGGGGGGGGGGGGGGGGGGGGGGGGGGGGGGGGGGGGGGGGGGGGGGGGGGGGGGGGGGGGGGGGGGGGGGGGGGGGGGGGGGGGGGGGGGGGGGGGGGGGGGGGGGGGGGGGGGGGGGGGGGGGGGGGGGGGGGGGGGGGGGGGGGGGGGGGGGGGGGGGGGGGGGGGGGGGGGGGGGGGGGGGGGGGGGGGGGGGGGGGGGGGGGGGGGGGGGGGGGGGGGGGGGGGGGGGGGGGGGGGGGGGGGGGGGGGGGGGGGGGGGGGGGGGGGGGGGGGGGGGGGGGGGGGGGGGGGGGGGGGGGGGGGGGGGGGGGGGGGGGGGGGGGGGGGGGGGGGGGGGGGGGGGGGGGGGGGGGGGGGGGGGGGGGGGGGGGGGGGGGGGACTCTCCGGTAGTAGCTTTGGGGCACTCTTTGAAGAACTTTTATGTTGGTTGGATGACTCTGAGATTGTGTGACGCATATCGTATAATCATGCCCACGGATACTTGAGGTGACAATGGAGTACAGATTCTGTTTTCTATGTGTTGTTTGCTTGTTTTGATGAATCTATGAGTAGTATCGAAGGGTATGAACCATAGATAAGTTGAAGTACAGTAGATATTACATCAATATGAATTTAGAATGAGTTCATTACAGTACCTAAGTGATGGTTTTATTTTCTTATACTAACGGAGCTTACGAGTTTTGTTTTGAGTTTTGTGTGGTTGAAGTTTTCAAGTTTTGGGTAAAGATTCGATGGACTATGGAATAAGGAGTGGCAAGAGACTAAGCTTGGGGATGCCCAAGGCACCCCAAGGTAATATTCAAGGACAACCAAGAGCCTAAGCTTGGAGATGCCCCGGATGGCATCCCCTCTTTCGTCTTCGTTCATCGGTGACTTTACTTGGAGCTATATTTTTATTCGCCACATGATATGTGTTTTGCTTGGTGCCTCATTTTATTTTGCTAGTTTTTTCTTGCTGTTAGTTAGAGTAATGTTTTGCATCTTTAGTTTCAATAAAAAAATCAAGGATAGCCTTTGCCATGCTTATTTTGCTAGTATACATGTTGCTGTTTGAAAACAGAAAGTTTACCGCTGTTGCAAAAATTCCCTAGAAAAGTCAGAGAATGGTATAACGTTGAATATTTTTGCATGTTAATATCTGATAAATTTATTACAGTGGGAATTTTATTTCATGATTTTTGGAGTCAGGGAAGTATTGATACTCTTGCATTCTTTACAGACTGTACTGTTTTGGCAGATTGCTGTTATGGTTGCATTGTTTGCGTATGTTTGCTTGTTTAATGATTCTATTTGAGGATAGGAGTATTAAATATGCAGAGGCATTTAGTATGAAATGTTGAATAATAATCTTAGTGATTTGTTACAGTAGAAGATGATAAGGTTTTGCATTGGTTTATACTAACCTATCTCACGAGTTCTTGTTGAGTTTGTTGTGAATGAAGCTTTTTGATAAAAAGAGAAACCATGATATGAGAGGAATTAAGGAGAGACACAAAAGTTAAAGCTTGGGGATGCCCAAGGCACCCCAAGATAATATTTGAAGAAGTCTCAAGCATCTAAGCTTGGGGATGCCCCGGTAGGCATCCCACCTTTCTTCTTCAACAACTATCGGTTAGTATCGGTTGAGCCTAAGTTTTTACTTCTTCACATGAGTTGTGCTATCCTTGCAATGTAGTTTTCTTTAGCTTTGCTTGCTGTTTAAATAAAGTATCAAGATCTGAAATTATTTAATGAGAGAGAGCCATACACAAATTGGAATTTGTTAGAATACTCTATGTGCTTCACTTATATCTTTTGAGCGTGATAATTTTTTGCTCTAGTACTTCACTTATATCTTTTAGAGCACGGTGGTGGATTTGTTTTAA
>JAAAWM010008580.1:0-15116 GCA_036873465.1 Thinopyrum obtusiflorum
GGGTTCCCCTTCTTCGTTATCGGCAACACTGCGTTAGACCACCCTAGCGTAGTTGCTTGCGTAGCCATGCTTTGTGATTGTATTTGTTACTGTGTATTTATTTGTTTCCTCCCCCTCTTCTCTTTCGATAGACGCCGACGTCGACGTAGTTCCCGAGGTCGACGCTGCTCAGGAGACAGACGACGCAGCTGACGACCTCGCCCTTGCCGTCGAGCAGACAGGCAAGCACCCCCATTTTGAGCATTCCAATATCGCCTACTCTCTTCCCTCTTATGCTTGCACTAGATGTTACTGCTGCTGTTACTATCCTACTCTGTTGCATAGCCTGTTTACTTGTAACCTACTTTTGATACATGCCTGTTATCCTAAACTGTTTAGCATAGGCTGGGTAGAGCCATGTCAGAGACCCACTTGTCCCGACTGCCCCGCTGGATTCTCAGAAGACCCATGCAACGGGATCGAAGATCAGACCTGGGCACCGCACATCACTTTCCCCTAAGTTGCTCGACACCACTGGGTTACCGTCGCGTGCCGAGGGTGACTCCTCTCTAGCATGTTTGATATTAACCTTGCGGGTTAGTTACTCGGTCGTGGTAAGTGAGGGTGATTTCCTCCTACACCACCCCCGATACCGACGCCGTCTCGCAATTTCTCAAGCGTGGGCTTCGAGGGTGAATCCTCTTCCGCTCATCTTGATGACAACATCAGGTGGAATTCCGTTCGAGGGTGATCCCTCAGGATTTCCCCTTGGTGTCAGACACACAGTTACCGTGGATACTGTAACATGACACTGATACATGATACTAAAGACGGGTCGGCCCTGAGGGGTACCCGCGCGAGCTGATAAGCGAAGTGATATGGAGACGGGTTGACCTAAGAGGTGCCCGCGAGATAATGACGAGGCGTGGCCGGGCATTCTTAGCCCTTGCCGCAAGTCCTCAAGACGGGGCGACGGTGTCACATCGATCGTGAGTCTCTGCTCGTTACCGCGCGCTCCTAATCCATGAGCGGTTTGGATATTTGATCCGAGGGGCCTCTGGCCCGATAGTACTAACCATCACGTGGGCATAGTATGGGCGTTCTGCGTCGTATACTTCAGCCGAAGCTGGGGGGGGGGGGGGGGGGGGGGGGGGGGGGGGGGGGGGGGGGGGGTCAGCCGGAGCTTACTTGACGTCAGCGAGGAGCGGCGCGCGCTGAATTGGACTAGGAACGCAATCGCACTTGTATAAGGGGTTGCTAGGTCTGCTTTCAGCCGCCCACGCAACGCACAGGAGTCCCCGGGGTGAAGGCCCAAGACCCCTGGGCGCATAGGTTAGTCCGATGTGCTGACCTCTCTTTTAAGTATTTGTGGGTCCCACTGGACCCACATGTCAGGTTTGACCCTGGTCAGCCGACTGATGACTTGCTGACGTCAGCAGAGCATCATGCTGATGTCATATTTCCTTTTTCTGTTAATTTAAATAAATTCCAGAAATTCAAATAATCTTTAAAAATTCATATCTTCTAAACCGTAGCTCGGATCGAAAAACTTGTACATGAAAGTTGCTCAGAACGACGAGACAAATCTGATCGTGCCGTCTGTTTCGATGCCGGAACCCCCTACGTAGAAGAACTCGTAACTCTGGGGCCGATCCCGGCAGTTGTATAGTGCACACACACTGGGTAATTAAATCCCGCACTAACCCTAAAATAACTAAACTGCCCTAGATGCATCTTTAGACAACCCTGCACTGCATCGTAGTCATATCATGCCGAGAATTGCATCGTTGCTGTGTATTTACTTGTTTCCTCCCCTCTTCTCTTTTGGTAGACGCCGACGTTGACGTAGTCCCCGAGGTCGACGCTGCTCAGGAGCCAGACGACGCAGCAGACGACCTTGCCCTTGCCATCGAGCAGACAGGCAAGCACCCCCATTTTGAGCATTCCGATATCGCCTACTCTCTTCCCTCTTATGCTTGCACTAGATGATACTGCTGCTGTTACTATCCTATATCTGTTGCATAGCCTGCTTATTTGTAGCCTACTGTTGATACATGCCTGTTATCCTAAACTATTTAGCATAGGATGGGTAGAGCCCTATCAGAGACCCACTTGTCCCGACTGCCCCGCTGGATTCTCAGAAGACCCGTTCAACGGGATCGAAGATCAGACCCGGGCACCGCATGTCACTTCACCCTAAGTTGCTCGACACTACTGGGTTACTATCCCGTGTCGAGGGTGACACCTCATTAGCACGTTTGATGATAACCTTGTAGGTTAGTTACTCGGTCGTGGTAAGCGAGGGTGAATCCTCCTACACCACCCCCGATACCGATGCCGTCACGCAACTCCTCAAGTGTGAACCTCGAGGGTGGTTCCTCCTTCGTTCACCTTGACGATAACATCGAGCGGGAATTCCGTCGAGGGTGATACATCAGGGTTCCCCTTGGTGTCAGACACATAGTACCTTGGACACTGAGACATGACTTAAACCATGATATTAAAGATGGGTCGGCCCTGAGGGGTACCCGCGCGAGCTGATATGCGAAGTGATGTGGAGACCCCCCCCCCCCCCCCCCCCCCCCCCCCCCCCCCCCCCCCCCCCCCCCCCCCCCCCCCCCCCCCCCCCCCCCCCCCCCCCCCCCCCCCCCCCCCCCCCCCCCCCCCCCCCCCCCCCCCCCCCCCCCCCCCCCCCCCCCCCCCCCCCCCCCCCCCCCCCCCCCCCCCCCCCCCCCCCCCCCCCCCCCCCCCCCCCCCCCCCCCCCCCCCCCCCCCCCCCCCCCCCCCCCCCCCCCCCCCCCCCCCCCCCCCCCCCCCCCCCCCCCCCCCCCCCCCCCCCCCCCCCCCCCCCCCCCCCCCCCCCCCCCCCCCCCCCCCCCCCCCCCCCCCCCCCCCCCCCCCCCCCCCCCCCCCCCCCCCCCCCCCCCCCCCCCCCCCCCCCCCCCCCCCCCCCCCCCCCCCCCCCCCCCCCCCCCCCCCCCCCCCCCCCCCCCCCCCCCCCCCCCCCCCCCCCCCCCCCCCCCCCCCCCCCCCCCCCCCCCCCCCCCCCCCCCCCCCCCCCCCCCCCCCCCCCCCCCCCCCCCCCCCCCCCCCCCCCCCCCCCCCCCCCCCCCCCCCCCCCCCCCCCCCCCCCCCCCCCCCCCCCCCCCCCCCCCCCCCCCCCCCCCCCCCCCCCCCCCCCCCCCCCCTTGATTCCTTGCAATAGTTTTGCGATATAAAGATGGTGATATTAGAGTCATGCCAGTGAGTAATTGTGGATTGGTAGAAATACTTGTGTTAAGGTTTGTGATTCCTGAAGCATGCACGTATGGTGAACCGTTATGTGATGAAGTCGGAGCATGATTTATTTTTTATTGTCTTCCTTATGAGTGGCGGTCGGGGACGAGTGATGGTTTTTTCCTACCAATCTACCCCCCTAGGAGCATGCGTGTAGTACCTTGTTTAGACAACTAATAGATTTTTGCAATAAGTATGTGAGTTATGTATGACTAATGTTGAGTCCATGGATTATACGCACTCTCACCCTTCCATCATTGCTAGCCTCTTCGGTACCGTGCATAGCCCTTTCTCACCTCGAGAGTCGGCGCAAACTTCGCCGGTGCATCCAAACCCCGTGATATGAAACGCTCTGTCACACATAAGCCTCCTTATATCTTCCTCAAAACAGCCACCATACCTACCTATCATGGCATTTCCATAGCCATTCCGAGATATATAGCCATGCAACTTCCATCATCATCATATACATGACTTGAGCATTCATTGTCATCCCCCCCCCCCCCCCCCCCCCCCCCCCCCCCCCCCCCCCCCCCCCCCCCCCCCCCCCCCCCCCCCCCCCCCCCCCCCCCCCCCCCCCCCCCCCCCCCCCCCCCCCCCCCCCCCCCCCCCCCCCCCCCCCCCCCCCCCCCCCCCCCCCCCCCCCCCCCCCCCCCCCCCCCCCCCCCCCCCCCCCCCCCCCCCCCCCCCCCCCCCCCCCCCCCCCCCCCCCCCCCCCCCCCCCCCCCCCCCCCCCCCCCCCCCCCCCCCCCCCCCCCCCCCCCCCCCCCCCCCCCCCCCCCCCCCCCCCCCCCCCCCCCCCCCCCCCCCCCCCCCCCCCCCCCCCCCCCCCCCCCCCCCCCCCCCCCCCCCCCCCCCCCCCCCCCCCCCCCCCCCCCCCCCCCCCCCCCCCCCCCCCCCCCCCCCCCCACTCATAAGGAAGACAATCAAAAAATATCTCATGCTCCAACTTCGTTACACAGCGGTTCACCATACGTGCATGCTACGGGACTCACAAACCCGAGTGTCCGTTACCGTAGGACAGGCTATCGATAGATTAGTTCTTCCCTGCAGGGGTGCACCATCTTCCCACCACGCTTGCTTAACTTCGGCCGGACACACTTTACTGGGTCGTGCCCGGCCTCGGCCAAACAATACGCCGCAATCCGACCAAATACTTAATGAGAGGTCAGCACGCCGAACTAACCTATGCCCCCAGGGGTCTTGGACCATCACCCCGGACGCTCCTATGCATTGCGAATGCGGCTGAAAGCAGACCTAGCAACCCCTTATACAAGCGCGATTGTGTTCCCAGTCCAATTCAGCGCGCGCCGCTCCTTGCTGACGTCAATTAAGCTCCGGCTGAAGTATATGACGCAGAACGCCCATACTATGCCCGCGTGATGGTTAGTGCTATCAGGCCAGAGGCCCCTCGGATCAAATATCCAAACCGCTCGTGGATTAGGAGCGCGCGGTAACAAGCAGAGACTCACGATCTATGTGACCCCGTCGCCCCGTCTCGAGGTCTTGCGGCAAGGGCTAAGAATGTCCGGCCACGCCTCGTCATTATCTCGTGGGCACCTCTCAGGTCAACCCGTCTCCACATCACTTCCCATATCAGCTCGCGCGGGTACCCCTCAGGGCCGACCCATCTTTAGTATCATGGTTCAAGTTATGTCACGGTATCCAAGTAGCTGTGTGTCTGACACCAAGGGGAACCCTGAGGAACCACCCTCGACGGAATTCCCGCCCGATGACATCGTCAAGGTGAACGAAGGAGGAACCACCCTCGAGGTCCACACTTGAGGAGTTGCACGACGGCATCGGTATCAGGGGTGGTGTAGGAGGATTAACCCTCGCTTACCACGTTCGAGTAACTAACCTACAAGGTTAATATCAAACGTGCTAATGAGGTGTCACCCTCGGCACGTGATAGTAGCCCAGTAGTGTCGAGCAACTTAGGGGGAAGTGACGTGCGGTGCCCGGGTCTGATCTTCGATCCCATTGTTCGGGTCTTCTGAGAATCCAGCGGGGCAGTCGGGACAAGTGGGTCTCTGATAGGGCTCTACCCATCCTATGCTAAACAGTTTAGGATAACAGGCAGGTATCAATAGTAGGCTACAAATAAACAGGCTATGCAACAGATATAGGATAGTAACAGCAGCAGTAACATCTAGTGCAAGCATAAGAGGGAAGAGAGTAGGCGATATCGGAATGCTCAAAATGGGGGTGCTTGCCTGTCTGCTCGACGGCAAGGGCAAGGTCGTCAGCTGCGTCGTCTGGCTCCTGAGCAACGTCGACCTCGGGAGCTACGTCGACGTCGATGTCTACCGAGAGAGAAGAGGGGGAAGAAACATATAAATACACAGCAACGATGCAATTCTGGGCATGCGATGACTACGATGCAGTGCAGGGTTGTCTAAAGATGCAACTAGGGCGTTTTAGTTATTTTAGGATTAGTGCGGGATTTAATAATCGGAGTGCGTGCACTATTCACCTACCGGAATCGGGCTCGGAGTTATGAGTTCTTCTACGTAGGGGGTTCCGGCATCGAAACAGACGGCACGATCAGACTCGTCTCGTCGTTCTGAGCAACTTTTATGTTTGAAAAGTTATGAATTTTCGAAGTTTAATTGATTTTCTGGAATTATTCTTTTTTACCAGAAATGTATTTATGATGTCAGCATTGCGTCAGGGTGACGTCAGCGAGTCAACAGACCCACTGACCGAGTCAAACCTGACATGTGGGTCCAGTGGGACCCACATGTCAGTCTCTGTTTAGACTAACAGTGGGTTAGTTTAATTAACAGGGTTAATTTGGAGGTGGGCCCGGCCTGTCAGTGAGACAATTAGTATAACTAATTAACTTTTAATTTTTTAAACATTTTTAATTAACTAATTACGATGGGGCCCGCCTGTCAGTGGGTCAGAGCGCCCAGTCAGCAGTTGACCCAGTCAACTGGGGCCCGCGGGGCCCAGCGGCAGTGTCACAGGGCGGGGCCCACCTGTGCCATGTCGGCGCCGTCGTCGGAACGACGCCGGCGACCAGAAAACATGGCGGCGACGCACGGGACCCGCCGGAATTCGTCTACAGACCACCAAAAGGAACGGGGCCGGTCGCATTCGAAAGCGGAGACAGTGCCGCGTCTAGTGGTGCTAGCGGTTCGACCGGAGATGGCCGGAAACAGCGACGGCGAGCGGCGGAGGCTGCGCCGGAGTTCGGACGTCGACGGGATCGGGGTTTTAGCGCGCAAACGGGCGAATGGCTGGGCTAGCGGAGCTCTACTCGACGCACTGAACACAACGGGCGCGACCCTGTGACCATTTGGTCACCGGAGAGGCGCCGTCGACGAGCCCCGCGGCGCTGCGTTTGGGCGCGCGTGGAAGAGGTAGCTAGGCTACGTGCCAGGACCAGCAGGGAGTGGGGGAAGGAAGAGGAGCTCACCGGGTAGGCACACGGTGGCCCGGTGACGGCTTAGTAGCAGCAGAACAGTGGGGATCGTCGGAGAGGCGCCGGCGACCGAGGAAGAAGACGACGCCAAACGGTAGCTGCAGGGCCTCCTCGCTCCAGCTGAGGGCACCAGAGGAAGTGGCCGACCACAGCAGAGCTGACGGACACGGTCGGCAGGCATGGGACCACCTGTGGCCGTGCGGACGTCGACGGCGCGGCAGCGAGGGCGTCGGGTAGTGGATCTGGGGAAGGGAGAGAGGCGAGGCGAGCGAGGGAGAGGACGAGGGAGTGACCGAGGGAGCCAGGGGGGACGAACGGCCTCGCCCTTATCCTCCTCAGCGCCCCTGAAGTGTCGGCGCCGTCGGCGTGTCGGCGCGCGGACGGCGCGCGCACGCTCGACCAGGGAGAAGACGACAGCGCGAGAGAGAGAGAGAGGTTGGGCCTGCTGGGCTGGGCCAGTGCACTGTGCACTTGGTCCAGTCCAGTTTAGCCTTTTTCTTTTTCTTATTTTCTGTTCCTCTTTTATTTTCTGTTGTGAATTTGTTAGGCCTCTTTTGCTATTTTGTAAAATATGGGACTAGGCCCAAATAGTACAATGCAGTATTGTCATTCACCAAAAATTGGTTTGGGCAATGTTGGAATTCTTTTGGATTTGATTGAATTAAAATGATTTAAATAGTGCTGTTTTGGGTGCTGTTTCAAATTGTTTGAGCCATTTATCTAGCTCCAATTATTTTGATCATGGTTTTATAAATGTTCCTGGATTATTTGCCAATTAATGAACATTTTTCCCATAGTGTTTGATCAACTTCATATTTCACTTATGAATTGGAGTTGATTTTCGGATTTGAATTTGAATTGGATCCTTAACCCATAAGACTTGGCACTGCAAATGATCATGACTTGGCAAGATTAACACAGTGTCACAGAGCTTATTACAAGGGGGTGTTACAATATGCACTTATGATTGGACCCCTAGCAAGCATCCGCAACTACTAAAGATGATCAAGGTCATGAAATCCAACCATAGCATTAAGTATCAAGTCCTCTTTACTCCCATACGCCATAACCCACTTATCCACGTTTAGGCTGCTGTCCCCCCGCAACACTGACAATAAGCAAACCATGAACATATTGCAACACCCTACAGCGGGGGCCCCTCATGTTTGCGCGAGACGGAGGGCACCGTAGGACAGCACCACCCCCCCCCCCCCCCCCCCCCCCCCCCCCCCCCCCCCCCCCCCCCCCCCCCCCCCCCCCCCCCCCCCCCCCCCCCCCCCCCCCCCCCCCCCCCCCCCCCCCCCCCCCCCCCCCCCCCCCCCCCCCCCCCCCCCCCCCCCCCCCCCCCCCCCCCCCCCCCCCCCCCCCCCCCCCCCCCCCCCCCCCCCCCCCCCCCCCCCCCCCCCCCCCCCCCCCCCCCCCCCCCCCCCCCCCCCCCCCCCCCCCCCCCCCCCCCCCCCCCCCCCCCCCCCCCCCCCCCCCCCCCCCCCCCCCCCCCCCCCCCCCCCCCCCCCCCCCCCCCCCCCCCCCCCCCCCCCCCCCCCCCCCCCCCCCCCCCCCCCCCCCCCCCCCCCCCCCCCCCCCCCCCCCCCCCCCCCCCCCCCCCCCCCCCCCCCCCCCCCCCCCCCCCCCCCCCCCCCCCCCCCCCCCCCCCCCCCCCCCCCCCCCCCCCCCCCCCCCCCCCCCCCCCCCCCCCCCCCCCCCCCCCCCCCCCCCCCCCCCCCCCCCCCCCCCCCCCCCCCCCCCCCCCCCCCCCCCCCCCCCCCCCCCCCCCCCCCCCCCCCCCCCCCCCCCCCCCCCCCCCCCCCCCCCCCCCCCCCCCCCCCCCCCCCCCCCCCCCCCCCCCCCCCCCCCCCCCCCCCCCCCCCCCCCCCCCCCCCCCCCCCCCCCCCCCCCCCCCCCCCCCCCCCCCCCCCCCCCCCCCCCCCCCCCCCCCCCCCCCCCCCCCCCCCCCCCCCCCCCCCCCCCCCCCCCCCCCCCCCCCCCCCCCCCCCCCCCCCCCCCCCCCCCCCCCCCCCCCCCCCCCCCCCCCCCCCCCCCCCCCCCCCCCCCCCCCCCCCCCCCCCCCCCCCCCCCCCCCCCCCCCCCCCCCCCCCCCCCCCCCCCCCCCCCCCCCCCCCCCCCCCCCCCCCCCCCCCCCCCCCCCCCCCCCCCCCCCCCCCCCCCCCCCCCCCCCCCCCCCCCCCCCCCCCCCCCCCCCCCCCCCCCCCCCCCCCCCCCCCCCCCCCCCCCCCCCCCCCCCCCCCCCCCCCCCCCCCCCCCCCCCCCCCCCCCCCCCCCCCCCCCCCCCCCCCCCCCCCCCCCCCCCCCCCCCCCCCCCCCCCCCCCCCCCCCCCCCCCCCCCCCCCCCCCCCCCCCCCCCCCCCCCCCCCCCCCCCCCCCCCCCCCCCCCCCCCCCCCCCCCCCCGATATAGCACTACGGGTGGAATAGAGTATAATAATAGGGGTAAATATAGAGAAGACAAAAAAGTAAGAAAGTCTCATATCGATGCGGCTAACCAACGGGCTATGGAGATGCCCATCAATCGATATCAATGCGAGGAGTAGGGATTGCCATGCAACGAATGCACTAAGAGCTATAAGTGTATGAAAGCTCAGTATGAAAACTAAGTGGGTGTGCATCAAATGAAGACTAAAGTTGTACACCTTCTGCACCCGTCAGATGAAATAGTGAATTATCGTGCTCACCTCACTCAGGATGCCGAGGCTCAGATCTATGCCTTGAATGTGTTAAACGCTTCTCCACTTGAGGGGATCGAAAACATACCCATTGTCTGTGAGTTCCGGGATGTTTTTCCAGAAGAACTTCCAGGAATACCCCCTGCTAGGGCTGTCGAGTTTGTTATCGACTTGAAGCCTGGCACCACTCCTATTGCGAAGCATCCCTACAAGATGCCTCCGCACCATCTTATCAAGCTTAAGGAAGAAATCGACAAGTCGCTTAACAAGGGTTTCATCCGCCCTAGTTCCTCACCCTGGGGAGCACCTTCTCTCTTTGTCAAGAAGAAAGATGGTACAAATAGGTTGGTTCAAGATTACCATCCTATCAACCAGGCAACCATTCAGAACAAATATCCGCTTCCTCGGATCAATGATTTATATGATCAACTCGCAGGATCATCAGTGTTCTCTAAACTCGACTTGAGGTTGGGTTATCACCAGATCCGAGTCCGTGAAGAGGATATTCCCAAGACTGCCTTTGTTACTCGTTATGGATCCTACAAGTACACCGTCATGTCATTTGGCCTCACTAATGCTCCAGCCACGTTCTCACGTCTGATGAACTACATCTTCATGGATTACCTCGACAAGTTCGTCGTGGTATACCTGGATGATATTCTGGTATACTCGAAGAACAAGGAAGAACATGCCGAACATCTTCGTCTTGTTCTGGAGAGACTTCGAGAGCACAAGTTATATGCCAAGTACTCCAAGTGTGAATTCTGGCTTTCTGAAGTAACCTACCTTGGACATGTGATTTCCAAGGACGGTATTGCTGTTAACCCGGAGCGTGTTCAGGCTATTCTTGACTGGACTCCTCCGAAGAATGCCAAACAAGTCCGAAGCTTCCTCGGTCTAGCCAGTTATTGTCGATGATTCGTCGAAAACTTCTCTAAGATTGCCAAGCCACTGACTAATCTGCTTCACAAAGGCATTAAGTTTGAATGGACAGATAAATGTCAGGAAAGTTTCCAGACCCTCAAGGATAAGCTTACTTCTGCTCCAGTGCTTGCTCCTCCTGGCTCTCGCAAGGACTTTGTGATCTTCTGCGACGCTTCACGTCAAGGCTTAGGCTATGTCCTTATGCAAGAACGAAAAGTGATTGCATATGCCTCGCGACAATTGCGTCCGCATGAAGAAAACTATCCAGTGCATGACCTTGAACTTGCTGTTGTGATATATGCTTTGAAGCAGTGGCGACACTACCTTCTGGGTAATCAGTGCGAAATTTATACCGATCACCAAAGTCTGAAGTACTTGTTCACTCAACCGGATCTCAACCTCTGTCAGCAGCGATGGTTGGAAACCATTATGGACTATGATTGCGGTATTTCATATACACCTGGCAAGGCTAATGTGATGGCTGATGCTTTGAGGTGGAAGTCCTATTGTAATAACCTCATGGTTAGGCGAGCTCAACCTCATCTATATGAAGAACTGAGCAAGTTGAACCTCTGAATTGTTCCACAGGGTTCCCTTAATAACCTTGTGGTACAACCGAATCTTGAGAAGGCTGTTAAAGAAGCGCAAGCCAAGGATGCTGAAATTGATTTGATGAAGAAGGAGCTTCACCTTGAGAAGTACCGGGATTTCTCAGTTGCTGAAGATGGTACATTGTACTTCCGAGACCGCATCGTAGTACCTCGCTTCGAACTTATGACCGACAAGGTCATGAAGGAAGCACATGATACACCGCTCTCTATCCATCCGGGTAGTACCAAGATGTATCGTGATCTTCGTCAAAGGTACTGGTGGTCTAGGATGAAGCAAGACATCGCTCGTTATGTTGCTGAGTGTGACGTTTGTCGTCGCATCAAGGCTGAACATCAGAAGCCTGCTGGACTTCTGCAACCACTTCCTATTCCTCTATGGAAATGGGATAAAGTCCAGATGGATTTCATAACTGGTCTTCCTAAGTCTCAGAAGGGTCATGCCGCTATTCTTGTCGTCGTTGACCAACTCTCCAAGGTTGCACATTTTCTACCTGTCAAGGAGACTATCACTGCTAGTCAGTTAGCAGAACTTTACATCTCCAGAATTGTTTCTCTCCATGGTATTCCAAAGGAGATTAGTTCGGACCGTGGTGGTCTTTTCACTTCCAAATTCTGGGAAAGTTTCCAACAAGCTATGGGAACTCACATTACATGGAGTTCAGCTTATCATCCTCAGTCCCAAGGCCAAGTTGAGTGAGTTAATCAAGTTCTTAAAGATATGCTTCGAGCTTGTGTTATATCTTTCGGTAAGAAGTGGGAGGAATCTCTTCCGTATGCCGAGTTCTCTTATAACAACAGTTATCAAGCCAGCTTGAAAATGGGCCCCTTCGAAGTGCTTTATGGCCGTAAGTGTCGAACCCCTCTGAATTGGTCAGAAACTGGGGAACGACCACTCGTGGGACCGGACATTATTCAACATGCCGAAGAACAAGTCAGAATTGTTCGAGAAAATCTCAAGGTGGCTCAGGACCGCCAGAAGAGCAACTATGATCGCAAACAATGGGGTCTGACTTATCAACCAGGTGATCATGCTTATCTTCGAGTCGCTCCTATGAAGGGCACCCGTCGTTTCGGAATCAAGGGCAAGTTAGCTCCCCGATATATTGGTCCTTTTCGCATTGTGGCTAGACGTGGACAGGTGGCTTATAAATTGGAATTGCCACCACAATTCTCTCATATCCATGACGTCTTCCACATGTCCCAGCTTCGGAAATGTTTCAAGGAATCTCCACACCGTGCAGTGGATCATGAGAGGCTCGATCTACAAGATGATCTGTCTTATAAGGAGCATCCGATCCACATTCTCGATGAAGCTGAACGTCATACTCGTCAGAAGACGATCAAGTTCCTAAAAGTGCAGTGGTCGAATCACACTGAAGATGAAGCCACATGGGAACGCGAGGATCATCTCCGAAAGGAATATCCCGACCTCTTTCCTTCTACCTCCTAAATTCTCGGGACGAGAATTTCTTTTAGAGGAGGAGAATTTGTAAAACCCCCTTGTAATAAGCTCTGTGACACTCTGTTAATCTTGCCAAGTCATGATCATTTGCAGTGCCAAGTCTTATGGGTTAAGAATCCAATTCAAATTCAAATCTGAAAATCAACTCCAATTCATAAGTGAAATCCGAAGTTGATCAAACACTATGGGAAAAATGTTCATTAATTGGCAAATAATCCAGGAACATTTATAAAACCATGATCAAAATAATTGGAGCTAGATAAATGGCTCAAACAATTTGAAACAGCACCCAAAACAACACTATTTAAATCATTTTAATTAAATCAAATCCAAAAGAATTCCAACATTGCCCAAACCAATTTTTGGTGAAAGACAATACTGCATTGTACTATTTGGGCCTAGTCCCATATTTTACAAAATAGCAAAAGAGGCCTAACAAATTCACAACAGAAAAGAAAAGAGGAACAGAAAATAAGAAAAAGAAAAAGGCTAAACTGGACTGGACCAAGTGCACAGTGCACTGGCCCAGCCCAGCAGGCCCAACCTCTCTCTCTCTCGCGCTGTCGTCTTCTCCCTGGTCGAGCGCGCGCCACGCCGTCCGCGCGCCGACACGCCGACGGCGCCGACACTACAGGGGCGCTGAGGAGGATAAGGGCGAGGCCGTTCGTCCCCCTGGCCCCCTCGGTCACTCCCTCGTCCTCTCCCTCGCTCGCCTCGCCTCTCTCCCTTCCCCAGATCCACTACTCGACGCCCTCGCCGCCGCGCCGTCGACGTCCGCACGGCCACAGGCGGTCCCGTGCCTGCCGACCGTGTCCGTCAGCTCCGCTGCAGTCGGCCACTTCCTCCGGTGCCCTCAGCTGGAGCGAGGAGGCCCTGCAGCTGCCGTTCGGCGTCGTCTTCTTCCTCGGTCGCCGGCGCCTCTCCGACGATCCCCGCCGTTCTGCTGCTACTAAGCCGTCACCGGGCCACCGTGTGCCTACCCGGTGAGCTCCTCTTCCTTCCCCCACTCCCTGCTGGTCCTGGCGCGTAGCCTAGCTACCTCTTCCACGCGCGCCCGAACGCAACGCCGCGGGGCTCGTCGACGGCGCCTCTCCGGTGACCAAATGGTCACGGGGTCGCGCCCGTTGTGTTCAGTGCGTCGAGTAGAGCTCCGCTAGCCCAGCCGTTCGCCCGTTTGCGCGCTAAAACCCCGATCCAGTCGATGTCCGAACTCCGGCGCCGCCTCCGCCGCTCGCCGTCGCCGTTTCCGGCCATCTCCGGTCGAACCGCTAGCACCACTAGACGCGGCGCTGTCTCCGCTTTCGAATGCGACCGGCCCCGTTCCTTTTGGTGGTCTGTAGACGAATTCCGGCGGGTCCCGTGCGTCGCCGCCGTGTTTTCTGGTCGCCGGCGTCGTTCCGGCGACGGCGCCGACGTGGCACAGGCGGGCCCCGCCCTATGACACTGCCGCTGGGCCCCGCGGGCCCCAGTTGACCCAGTTGACTGGGTCAACTGCTGACTGGGCGCTCTGACCCACTGACAGGCGGGCCCCATCGTAATTAGTTAATTAAAAATGTTTAAAAAATTAAAAGTTAATTAGTTATACTAATTGTCTCACTGACAGGCCGGGCCCACCTCCTAATTAACCCTGTTAATTAAACTAACCCACTGTTAGTCTAAACATAGACTGACATGTGGGTCCCACTGGACCCACATGTCAGGTTTGAATCGGTCAGCAGGTCTGTTGACTCGCTGACGTCACCCTGACGGAATGCTGACGTCATAAATACATTTCTGTTAAAAAAGAATAATTCCAGAAAATCAATTAAACTTCGAAAATTCATAACTTTTAAACCATAGCTCGGATTGAAAAAGTTAAAACATGAAAGTTGCTCAGAACGATGAGGCGAGTCTGATCGTGCCATCTATTTCGATGCCGGACCCCCCTACATAGAAGAACTCGCAACTCCGAGCCCAATTCTGGTAGGTGAATAGTGCACGCACTCCGATTAATAAATCCCGCACTAATCCTAAAATAACTAAAACGCCCTAGTTGCATCTTTAGACAACCCTGCACTGCATCGTAGTCATCGCATGCCCAGAATTGCATCGTTGCTGTGTATTTATATGTTTCTTCCCCCTCTTCTCTCTCGGTAGACACCGACGTCGATGTAGCTCCCGAGGTCGACGCTGCTCAGGAGCCAGACGACGCAGCTGACGACCTTGCCCTTGCCGTCGAGCAGACAGGCAAGCACTCCCATTTTGAGCATTCCGATATCGCCTTCTCTCTTCCCTCTTATGCTTGCACTAGATGTTACTGCTGTTGTTACTATCCTATATCTGTTGCATAGCCTGTTTATTTGTAGCCTACTATTGATACCTGCCTGTTATCCTAAACTGTTTAGCATAGGATGGGTAGAGCCCTATCAGAGACCCACTTGTCCCGACTGCCCCGCTGGATTCTCAGAAGACCCGAACAATGAGATCGAAGATCAGACCCGGGCACCGCACGTCACTTCCCCCTAAGTTGCTCGACACTACTGGGTTACTATCATGTGCCAAGGGTGACACCTCATTAGCACGTTTGATGTTAACCTTGTAGGTTAGTTACTCGGACGTGGTAAGCGAGGGTGAATCCTCCTACACCACCCCCGATACCGACGCCGTCGTGCAACTCCTCAAGTGTGGACCTCGAGGGTGGTTCCTCCTTCGTTCACCTTGATGATGTCATCGGGCGGGAATTCCGTCGAGGGTGGTTCCTCAGGGTTCCCCTTGG
>JAAAWM010008581.1:0-12500 GCA_036873465.1 Thinopyrum obtusiflorum
CGAGTGACATGTATCCTCATTTGTAAAAATAATATTATTTGAATTATATAGGCTGTATTTATTGCCTGAAGGTATTGTGATGCCTCCTGTGCGGCCATTTATGTAAGTATATAACCTGAAAGTTTGCAGTCGTCGGCTTCAGCCCCCACGGACATAATGCGGGGGTGTTCGGAAAGCACATATTCACACTTGATCCAACATCTTGGTCCATGAAGGAGGTGATAGCGTGACGAACAAGGCAATCGGACTATATTGCTTTAACACTTTCACTTACCCATAGGAGTTTCACTGTGGGGCTACTATATAGCCCCTGGTACTTCCGCGCTTATCCGAATACGGTGCGTGTACATACATGACCAGAAAACCGGTCCTTCATTAATGCGGAGGAATCGCGAAGATTCCGCTGGTCCTCGATCTCCATGGACAATAACCGAGACATATGTCTTGCAGTCCGGATCGTATCCCTTCCCGACAGAGATCGTCTTCGGGGGATCTTCTTCCGGAGATGATGGAGAGCGAAACGCCTCCCTTTGTCTCCCCGCCTCCTGGGGTGGATGACCCTGAAGTGTCATCACGGACGATTTCTCCTGATCCGCCGAGGCTAGAAGGTAACCCTTCGGCCACCCGAAGTCCGGAATATTCGGCTCCTAAGGGGAGCGACAGAAAGAGTACGGGATTGTCCGGTGCGCAACCGGACGTACTGACAGGTCTTTTGGAGCAAGAAGCTATCTCAGAGGAGCATCATACTTTTTGTCGGTACTTTTGGTGGTTGAGAGGATATCATCTGCCACAAGTGGGTTGCATGAAGCTTTTACGAGCCTGCTAAAAGGCTTTGAGGTACGCAAAGTAATATAAAAAAATTTGTTTGACGGTACCGCACACGCTAGGTGTGCTCTATACAGGTAGTAGTCCCCGAGACTCTGGTTGCTGTCCCTAGGCGGCAAATAGAGGATCATAGTCCCAGGTAATGATCGTGCTGCCTTGCAGGCAGCGGATGGTCCGATGGATGGCCGGACTGCTGAGTTGGCCGGACTGAGCCGGCAACTAGATGCGGCAGATGCTGACATTGCGCTTGTGAATAAGCGGCTTGACGAGGCACATGGTATGTATTTTCGGGTGGTCAACAAGTATTAAGAGGAGCATGATGCTAGTATCTATAATATGTTGTGACTGCAGATGGAGCTGCCGCCGTGGAGACCCTTCGGGCGGAACTTACCCGAGCCAAGGAACAAGCCAGGAGAAGTGATGCGGCCGCCCTAAAGTCGGCCGAAGACTTAAGAGCCGAACAGGCTGCTCATCGCAAGAGCGAGGATGAAATAGCCAAGATGGCTGTTGAGCTGAAAGATGCCGCAGGTCGATATGAGCTTCTTGAAAAGGAAAGCCAAAAGACAGCGGCTGACCTGAAGAGAGCCATGGAGGCAGCCAAGGAAACCCGTTCTGAAATCAGAGCGGCAAAGGAGGAGCTCCGTCAAGCCGGAGATATCATGGCTGGGAAGCCCTTTTTGTTGCGGATGAAGTTCGTAGATCCGAAGTATGCCCCGCTGGGTCAATTATGGAGTGTTGCATACGCGTATTCGAACTTGGCAATGAGTGCTGCTGATGCGACTGCGTTTTTCGAAGATCAAGAAGATCACGAAGTGGAGAAGTTGTTCTAGTCGAAGTTCGGTGCTCCGACGTGTCCGCTGTTGTTAAATGAGCAAATGGCCGAGTGGGCTGAGCTCCATAGGTTGTCCGGGCTTGCCATGAGGTCTGTCGTGGTCATCTTTGGCTGGAAGGACCAACGGAGAATAGTTATTTTGGTTTAGCGCAATGATTCCTTGGTGTTGTGCAGCATACTGATGTTGTAAAGAGGTCGGCGT
Source organism: Thinopyrum obtusiflorum (assembly GCA_036873465.1). NCBI lineage: Eukaryota > Viridiplantae > Streptophyta > Magnoliopsida > Poales > Poaceae > Thinopyrum > Thinopyrum obtusiflorum. Next base: position 1,860 of record JAAAWM010008581.1, read on the forward strand.
GCATAGAGGGTGCGCGGATGGCTCTTGCCCGTGTTAAGACATACTAGGCAGAGATCAATGGCACCGCTATTGCAACCCAGGGTCCGGCCATAGGCCAGGTCTCGGCCGGGCACTATGTAGAAGAAGTCCTAGGAGGCGCTCGTTTAATAGAGGCTCGGTGCTCGAAGAGTATCATGTTCGAGTGACATGTATCCTCATTGGGGGGGGGGGGGGGGGGGGGGGGGGGGGGGGGGGGGGGGGGGGGGGGGGGGACATCCTCCATATCCATATGGCTCGAGGAGATGATCTCCACGCCATCAAGTACTTACCCCTCAAGCTCAAAGGGCCAGCTCGGCACTGGCTTAAAAGCCTCCACGAAAACTCCATCGGAAGCTGGGAAGAGCTCGAAGACGCCTTTCGGGCAAATTTTCAAGGGACATATGTCCGACCACCAGATGCAGATGATTTAAGTCATATAACTCAACAGCCCGGTGAGTCAGCCCGAAAGCTTTGGAACAGGTTCCTCACTAAAAAACAAATAGTCGACTGTCCGGACGCCGAAGCCTTAGCAGCTTTTAAACATAGCGTCCGAGACGAATGGCTTGCCAGACACCTCGGTCAAGAAAAGCTGAGAATAATGGCAGCATTAACAAGCCTCATGACCCATTTTTGCGCGGGCGAGGACAGCTGGTTAGCCAGATGCAGCACCAGCGTGGGGTCTGGATTGAGGATTACATCCTCCATATCCATATGGCTCGAGGAGATGATCTCCACGCCATCAAGTACTTACCCCTCAAGCTCAAAGGGCCAGCTCGGCACTGGCTTAAAAGCCTCCACGGGGGGGGGGGGGGGGGGGGGGGGGGGGGGGGGGGGGGGGGGGGGGGGGGGGGGGGGGGGGGGGGGGGGGGGGGGGGGGGGGGGGGGGGGGGGGGGGGGGGGGGGGGGGGGGGGGGGGGGGGGGGGGGGGGGGGGGGGGGGGGGGGGGGGGGGGGGGGGGGGGGGGGGGGGGGGGGGGGGGGGGGGGGGGGGGGGGGGGGGGGGGGGGGGGGGGGGGGGGGGGGGGGGGGGGGGGGGGGGGGGGGGGGGGGGGGGGGGGGGGGGGGGGGGGGGGGGGGGGGGGGGGGGGGGGGGGGGGGGGGGGGGGGGGGGGGGGGGGGGGGGGGGGGGGGGGGGGGGGGGGGGGGGGGGGGGGGGGGGGGGGGGGGGGGGGGGGGGGGGGGGGGGGGGGGGGGGGGGGGGGGGGGGGGGGGGGGGGGGGGGGGGGGGGGGGGGGGGGGGGGGGGGGGGGGGGGGGGGGGGGGGGGGGGGGGGGGGGGGGGGGGGGGGGGGGGGGGGGGGGGGGGGGGGGGGGGGGGGGGGGGGGGGGGGGGGGGGGGGGGGGGGGGGGGGGGGGGGGGGGGGGGGGGGGGGGGGGGGGGGGGGGGGGGGGGGGGGGGGGGGGGGGGGGGGGGGGGGGGGGGGGGGGGGGGGGGGGGGGGGGGGGGGGGGGGGGGGGGGGGGGGGGGGGGGGGGGGGGGGGGGGGGGGGGGGGGGGGGGGGGGGGGGGGGGGGGGGGGGGGGGGGGGGGGGGGGGGGGGGGGGGGGGGGGGGGGGGGGGGGGGGGGGGGGGGGGGGGGGGGGGGGGGGGGGGGGGGGGGGGGGGGGGGGGGGGGGGGGGGGGGGGGGGGGGGGGGGGGGGGGGGGGGGGGGGGGGGGGGGGGGGGGGGGGGGGGGGGGGGGGGGGGGGGGGGGGGGGGGGGGGGGGGGGGGGGGGGGGGGGGGGGGGGGGGGGGGGGGGGGGGGGGGGGGGGGGGGGGGGGGGGGGGGGGGGGGGGGGGGGGGGGGGGGGGGGGGGGGGGGGGGGGGGGGGGGGGGGGGGGGGGGGGGGGGGGGGGGGGGGGGGGGGGGGGGGGGGGGGGGGGGGGGGGGGGGGGGGGGGGGGGGGGGGGGGGGGGGGGGGGGGGGGGGGGGGGGGGGGGGGGGGGGGGGGGGGGGGGGGGGGGGGGGGGGGGGGGGGGGGGGGGGGGGGGGGGGGGGGGGGGGGGGGGGGGGGGGGGGGGGGGGGGGGGGGGGGGGGGGGGGGGGGGGGGGGGGGGGGGGGGGGGGGGGGGGGGGGGGGGGGGGGGGGGGGGGGGGGGGGGGGGGGGGGGGGGGGGGGGGGGGGGGGGGGGGGGGGGGGGGGGGGGGGGGGGGGGGGGGGGGGGGGGGGGGGGGGGGGGGGGGGGGGGGGGGGGGGGGGGGGGGGGGGGGGGGGGGGGGGGGGGGGGGGGGGGGGGGGGGGGGGGGGGGGGGGGGGGGGGGGGGGGGGGGGGGGGGGGGGGGGGGGGGGGGGGGGGGGGGGGGGGGGGGGGGGGGGGGGGGGGGGGGGGGGGGGGGGGGGGGGGGGGGGGGGGGGGGGGGGGGGGGGGGGGGGGGGGGGGGGGGGGGGGGGGGGGGGGGGGGGGGGGGGGGGGGGGGGGGGGGGGGGGGGGGGGGGGGGGGGGGGGGGGGGGGGGGGGGGGGGGGGGGGGGGGGGGGGGGGGGGGGGGGGGGGGGGGGGGGGGGGGGGGGGGGGGGGGGGGGGGGGGGGGGGGGGGGATTAAGTGTGAAAACGCGCTTTTTTTTGCGAACACCCCCGCACCTTGTGCATGGGGGCTGAAGCCGACGACTGCCATCTTTCAGGTTATACACACGTATACATGAACGGCCGCATAGGAGATATTTTATTACTTGAACGCACAAGTATAAAAGGCGCTTACATCATAAATATTGTTTTACATCATAAAAACGTTCGAATCATTTTTTGAGCATTGCGACTCTATTACACGAGCACCACGCAGCACTTCGCCAAAATAATGCTCGGCGGGTAACCGGTTATCGTTCGAACCCAGGGTCGCAACAGCGGTGGCATCCATCTCTGTCCAATGTGTCTTCACACGGGCGAGTGCCATCCGCGCACCCTCTATGCAGGCCGACCGCTTCATCGCCTTGATATGCGGCACCGCCCCAAGAAATTGCTGCAATAAGCCAAAGTAACTCTTCGGCTTGGGCCTATCCGGCCAGACATGGGTCACTATATCCGTCATAGCAAGCCCGGACAACCTATTTAGCTCAGCCCACTCGGCCAAACGGTCGGTCAGCGGAAGTGAACACTCCGGACTATGGAATTGAGACCAAAACAGCTCTTCTGTCTTGTGATCCTTCTGGCTTCGAAAATGCACAACGGCATCCGCCGCACTCGCTGCTAAGTCCATATAAGGGTCCTCTGGACCCCACAGTTGGCCCAGCTGAGCATACTTTGGATCCGTAAACCTTCGGCGCAGCAGAAAAGGCTTGCCAGCTACAATATCTCCGGCCTGGCGCAGCTCTTCCTTTATAGCCCGCAATGCAGAGCGGGCATCCTTGGCTTCGGCGGTGGCCTTCCCCAGGTCTTCTTGCCCCGCTAGGCGCTCCTTCCCAAGAGCCTCATTGCGGTCGGTAGCATCTTTTAACTTCACGGCCATTTCGGCCATCTCTTCCCTGCTCCGGCAGTGTGCCACCCTTTCGGCCGCTAACTCCTCGACCGCCCTCGAGGCCGCCGCATTACTCCTTCTGGCCTGCTCCTTGGCTTGAGCAAGTTCGGTCCGAAGGCTCTCCACAACAGCGGCACTATCTGCATTTCACACACATGTTGTAAGGAGCTGGCTTCGGCTCCCTTATCAAGTGACCGCACAGAAACACTTACCTTGCGACTCATCAAGTCGCCTGTTGACCAGCGTGATGTCCGCATCCGCAACAGTGAGTTGCCGCTTTAGTTCAGCAACTCCATCAGTCCGGCTGGCCCCCGGACGACCCGCCACCTGCATCGGCACGGCGGAAATTTAAACCTGCGATTTTGATCCTCGGCACGCTGTCGATTTCGACAACCTACCGAGTCTCAGGGGCTACTATCTATACAGGGCGCATTCTATATGCAAAACTGTTAAAAGGTGTGTCATTTTTACGTACCTCAAACCCCGCCAGCAAACTCCTGACGGCATTATGCAACCCGCCTCCTCAGTAGAGAAAGCCAAAAATTGACTGTCATGATACAGCGAGAGACTGGTCAACCACTCGATCGACCATGGGAAGGGGGGGGGGGGGGGGGGGGGGGGGGGGGGGGGGGGGGGGGGGGGGGGGGGGGGGGGGGGGGGGGGGGGGGGGGGGGGGGGGGGGGGGGGGGGGGGGGGGGGGGGGGGGGGGGGGGGGGGGGGGGGGGGGGGGGGGGGGGGGGGGGGGGGGGGGGGGGGGGGGGGGGGGGGGGGGGGGGGGGGGGGGGGGGGGGGGGGGGGGGGGGGGGGGGGGGGGGGGGGGGGGGGGGGGGGGGGGGGGGGGGGGGGGGGGGGGGGGGGGGGGGGGGGGGGGGGGGGGGGGGGGGGGGGGGGGGGGGGGGGGGGGGGGGGGGGGGGGGGGGGGGGGGGGGGGGGGGGGGGGGGGGGGGGGGGGGGGGGGGGGGGGGGGGGGGGGGGGGGGGGGGGGGGGGGGGGGGGGGGGGGGGGGGGGGGGGGGGGGGGGGGGGGGGGGGGGGGGGGGGGGGGGGGGGGGGGGGGGGGGGGGGGGGGGGGGGGGGGGGGGGGGGGGGGGGGGGGGGGGGGGGGGGGGGGGGGGGGGGGGGGGGGGGGGGGGGGGGGGGGGGGGGGGGGGGGGGGGGGGGGGGGGGGGGGGGGGGGGGGGGGGGGGGGGGGGGGGGGGGGGGGGGGGGGGGGGGGGGGGGGGGGGGGGGGGGGGGGGGGGGGGGGGGGGGGGGGGGGGGGGGGGGGGGGGGGGGGGGGGGGGGGGGGGGGGGGGGGGGGGGGGGGGGGGGGGGGGGGGGGGGGGGGGGGGGGGGGGGGGGGGGGGGGGGGGGGGGGGGGGGGGGGGGGGGGGGGGGGGGGGGGGGGGGGGGGGGGGGGGGGGGGGGGGGGGGGGGGGGGGGGGGGGGGGGGGGGGGGGGGGGGGGGGGGGGGGGGGGGGGGGGGGGGGGGGGGGGGGGGGGGGGGGGGGGGGGGGGGGGGGGGGGGGGGGGGGGGGGGGGGGGGGGGGGGGGGGGGGGGGGGGGGGGGGGGGGGGGGGGGGGGGGGGGGGGGGGGGGGGGGGGGGGGGGGGGGGGGGGGGGGGGGGGGGGGGGGGGGGGGGGGGGGGGGGGGGGGGGGGGGGGGGGGGGGGGGGGGGGGGGGGGGGGGGGGGGGGGGGGGGGGGGGGGGGGGGGGGGGGGGGGGGGGGGGGGGGGGGGGGGGGGGGGGGGGGGGGGGGGGGGGGGGGGGGGGGGGGGGGGGGGGGGGGGGGGGGGGGGGGGGGGGGGGGGGGGGGGGGGGGGGGGGGGGGGGGGGGGGGGGGGGGGGGGGGGGGGGGGGGGGGGGGGGGGGGGGGGGGGGGGGGGGGGGGGGGGGGGGGGGGGGGGGGGGGGGGGGGGGGGGGGGGGGGGGGGGGGGGGGGGGGGGGGGGGGGGGGGGGGGGGGGGGGGGGGGGGGGGGGGGGGGGGGGGGGGGGGGGGGGGGGGGGGGGGGGGGGGGGGGGGGGGGGGGGGGGGGGGGGGGGGGGGGGGGGGGGGGGGGGGGGGGGGGGGGTTAATCCGGGATTCTCATCAATACGGACGTGGGTAACCCAACCGCGCCCGTCGCCACGCCCCCTCTATCGAAGGCGAGCCCCAAACGGTCACGGAGATGGCTCTCGGTATTCTCCCTCTTTATAACGGGACCAAGGCTTGTTTCTTTTCTTCAATCCTCCATCGAATCCTCTCCCTGCTCCAAGTTCCAGCACCTAGAGCTCCAGATTCGAGCGCTTTGGACCTTCAACGTTGTCCGGTTCCGACCTCCAGGGCCGGTGGATGCCCTCCTTCGTCACGGAGGAGGACGTGCTAAAGCTGCGGGAGGCCAAGTACCTGGCTTATGAGATTTCGCACAGGTTGCCCGCCGAAGGGCAGGCCATCCCCACCCCCGAGACCGGCGAGTACGTCGTTTTTGTATCCCACCTCCGTCGGGGTTTAGGCTTCCCGATGGGTCCTTTTGTGAGAGGGCTCATGTTTTACTATGGGTTGGAATTCCACGATTTTGCTCCAGAGTCCATCCTCCATATTTCCGCATTTATTGTCGTCTGCGAAGCCTTCCTCCGCGTCACCCCTCACTTCGGCCTGTGGCTGAAGACCTTCAATGTGGCACCAAAGATGATCGGGGGGCGTCAAGCGGAGTGCGGCGGGGCGGCCATAAGTAGGAGGGCCGATGCCCCGTGGCCCGCTGGCTCCTTCCAAGAGGAGCTCGGCCTGTGGCAGCAAGAGTGGTTCTATATTACCATTCCGAGGGGCTGCCGACAAAATCTGCCGCCCTTATTCTGCCCGGGACCTCCACGACGGTTGATGTCGTGGGTCACCCAAGGGCTCAACTGGGGGCCGTCAAAGGACGTGCCCCTACTGCAGGGCCGGATTCGAGATCTCCAAATGAGGGAGGTTGATATGGTGGTGGTAATGCAGGTTATGCTGATTAGGCGTCTTCCGCCCTGCAAACGCCGCCCTCTCCGGCTGTGGGAGTTCAATCCGGAGGGCCCACGGATTCTTCAACACTTCATGGGCAAGACACACCTAGAGATGTACAAATTATTCCTCAGCGCATTGAGCGAAGCGGTTTCCTTGGCACGTCTTGTCGAAGCAGAGATCGTGTTCCCCCTTAATCCGGGATTCTCATCAATACGGACGTGGGTAACCCAACCGCGCCCGTCGGGGGGGGGGGGGGGGGGGGGGGGGGGGGGGGGGGGGGGGGGGGGGGGGGGGGGGGGGGGGGGGGGGGGGGGGGGGGGGGGGGGGGGGGGGGGGGGGGGGGGGGGGGGGGGGGGGGGGGGGGGGGGGGGGGGGGGGGGGGGGGGGGGGGGGGGGGGGGGGGGGGGGGGGGGGGGGGGGGGGGGGGGGGGGGGGGGGGGGGGGGGGGGGGGGGGGGGGGGGGGGGGGGGGGGGGGGGGGGGGGGGGGGGGGGGGGGGGGGGGGGGGGGGGGGGGGGGGGGGGGGGGGGGGGGGGGGGGGGGGGGGGGGGGGGGGGGGGGGGGGGGGGGGGGGGGGGGGGGGGGGGGGGGGGGGGGGGGGGGGGGGGGGGGGGGGGGGGGGGGGGGGGGGGGGGGGGGGGGGGGGGGGGGGGGGGGGGGGGGGGGGGGGGGGGGGGGGGGGGGGGGGGGGGGGGGGGGGGGGGGGGGGGGGGGGGGGGGGGGGGGGGGGGGGGGGGGGGGGGGGGGGGGGGGGGGGGGGGGGGGGGGGGGGGGGGGGGGGGGGGGGGGGGGGGGGGGGGGGGGGGGGGGGGGGGGGGGGGGGGGGGGGGGGGGGGGGGGGGGGGGGGGGGGGGGGGGGGGGGGGGGGGGGGGGGGGGGGGGGGGGGGGGGGGGGGGGGGGGGGGGGGGGGGGGGGGGGGGGGGGGGGGGGGGGGGGGGGGGGGGGGGGGGGGGGGGGGGGGGGGGGGGGGGGGGGGGGGGGGGGGGGGGGGGGGGGGGGGGGGGGGGGGGGGGGGGGGGGGGGGGGGGGGGGGGGGGGGGGGGGGGGGGGGGGGGGGGGGGGGGGGGGGGGGGGGGGGGGGGGGGGGGGGGGGGGGGGGGGGGGGGGGGGGGGGGGGGGGGGGGGGGGGGGGGGGGGGGGGGGGGGGGGGGGGGGGGGGGGGGGGGGGGGGGGGGGGGGGGGGGGGGGGGGGGGGGGGGGGGGGGGGGGGGGGGGGGGGGGGGGGGGGGGGGGGGGGGGGGGGGGGGGGGGGGGGGGGGGGGGGGGGGGGGGGGGGGGGGGGGGGGGGGGGGGGGGGGGGGGGGGGGGGGGGGGGGGGGGGGGGGGGGGGGGGGGGGGGGGGGGGGGGGGGGGGGGGGGGGGGGGGGGGGGGGGGGGGGGGGGGGGGGGGGGGGGGGGGGGGGGGGGGGGGGGGGGGGGGGGGGGGGGGGGGGGGGGGGGGGGGGGGGGGGGGGGGGGGGGGGGGGGGGGGGGGGGGGGGGGGGGGGGGGGGGGGGGGGGGGGGGGGGGGGGGGGGGGGGGGGGGGGGGGGGGGGGGGGGGGGGGGGGGGGGGGGGGGGGGGGGGGGGGGGGGGGGGGGGGGGGGGGGGGGGGGGGGGGGGGGGGGGGGGGGGGGGGGGGGGGGGGGGGGGGGGGGGGGGGGGGGGGGGGGGGGGGGGGGGGGGGGGGGGGGGGGGGGGGGGGGGGGGGGGGGGGGGGGGGGGGGGGGGGGGGGGGGGGGGGGGGGGGGGGGGGGGGGGGGGGGGGGGGGGGGGGGGGGGGGGGGGGGGGGGGGGGGGGGGGGGGGGGGGGGGGGGGGGGGGGGGGGGGGGGGGGGGGGGGGGGGGGGGGGGGGGGGGGGGGGGGGGGGGGGGGGGGGGGGGGGGGGGGGGGGGGGGGGGGGGGGGGGGGGGGGGGGGGGGGGGGGGGGGGGGGGGGGGGGGGGGGGGGGGGGGGGGGGGGGGGGGGGGGGGGGGGGGGGGGGGGGGGGGGGGGGGGGGGGGGGGGGGGGGGGGGGGGGGGGGGGGGGGGGGGGGGGGGGGGGGGGGGGGGGGGGGGGGGGGGGGGGGGGGGGGGGGGGGGGGGGGGGGGGGGGGGGGGGGGGGGGGGGGGGGGGGGGGGGGGGGGGGGGGGGGGGGGGGGGGGGGGGGGGGGGGGGGGGGGGGGGGGGGGGGGGGGGGGGGGGGGGGGGGGGGGGGGGGGGGGGGGGGGGGGGGGGGGGGGGGGGGGGGGGGGGGGGGGGGGGGGGGGGGGGGGGGGGGGGGGGGGGGGGGGGGGGGGGGGGGGGGGGGGGGGGGGGGGGGGGGGGGGGGGGGGGGGGGGGGGGGGGGGGGGGGGGGGGGGGGGGGGGGGGGGGGGGGGGGGGGGGGGGGGGGGGGGGGGGGGGGGGGGGGGGGGGGGGGGGGGGGGGGGGGGGGGGGGGGGGGGGGGGGGGGGGGGGGGGGGGGGGGGGGGGGGGGGGGGGGGGGGGGGGGGGGGGGGGGGGGGGGGGGGGGGGGGGGGGGGGGGGGGGGGGGGGGGGGGGGGGGGGGGGGGGGGGGGGGGGGGGGGGGGGGGGGGGGGGGGGGGGGGGGGGGGGGGGGGGGGGGGGGGGGGGGGGGGGGGGGGGGGGGGGGGGGGGGGGGGGGGGGGGGGGGGGGGGGGGGGGGGGGGGGGGGGGGGGGGGGGGGGGGGGGGGGGGGGGGGGGGGGGGGGGGGGGGGGGGGGGGGGGGGGGGGGGGGGGGGGGGGGGGGGGGGGGGGGGGGGGGGGGGGGGGGGGGGGGGGGGGGGGGGGGGGGGGGGGGGGGGGGGGGGGGGGGGGGGGGGGGGGGGGGGGGGGGGGGGGGGGGGGGGGGGGGGGGGGGGGGGGGGGGGGGGGGGGGGGGGGGGGGGGGGGGGGGGGGGGGGGGGGGGGGGGGGGGGGGGGGGGGGGGGGGGGGGGGGGGGGGGGGGGGGGGGGGGGGGGGGGGGGGGGGGGGGGGGGGGGGGGGGGGGGGGGGGGGGGGGGGGGGGGGGGGGGGGGGGGGGGGGGGGGGGGGGGGGGGGGGGGGGGGGGGGGGGGGGGGGGGGGGGGGGGGGGGGGGGGGGGGGGGGGGGGGGGGGGGGGGGGGGGGGGGGGGGGGGGGGGGGGGGGGGGGGGGGGGGGGGGGGGGGGGGGGGGGGGGGGGGGGGGGGGGGGGGGGGGGGGGGGGGGGGGGGGGGGGGGGGGGGGGGGGGGGGGGGGGGGGGGGGGGGGGGGGGGGGGGGGGGGGGGGGGGGGGGGGGGGGGGGGGGGGGGGGGGGGGGGGGGGGGGGGGGGGGGGGGGGGGGGGGGGGGGGGGGGGGGGGGGGGGGGGGGGGGGGGGGGGGGGGGGGGGGGGGGGGGGGGGGGGGGGGGGGGGGGGGGGGGGGGGGGGGGGGGGGGGGGGGGGGGGGGGGGGGGGGGGGGGGGGGGGGGGGGGGGGGGGGGGGGGGGGGGGGGGGGGGGGGGGGGGGGGGGGGGGGGGGGGGGGGGGGGGGGGGGGGGGGGGGGGGGGGGGGGGGGGGGGGGGGGGGGGGGGGGGGGGGGGGGGGGGGGGGGGGGGGGGGGGGGGGGGGGGGGGGGGGGGGGGGGGGGGGGGGGGGGGGGGGGGGGGGGGGGGGGGGGGGGGGGGGGGGGGGGGGGGGGGGGGGGGGGGGGGGGGGGGGGGGGGGGGGGGGGGGGGGGGGGGGGGGGGGGGGGGGGGGGGGGGGGGGGGGGGGGGGGGGGGGGGGGGGGGGGGGGGGGGGGGGGGGGGGGGGGGGGGGGGGGGGGGGGGGGGGGGGGGGGGGGGGGGGGGGGGGGGGGGGGGGGGGGGGGGGGGGGGGGGGGGGGGGGGGGGGGGGGGGGGGGGGGGGGGGGGGGGGGGGGGGGGGGGGGGGGGGGGGGGGGGGGGGGGGGGGGGGGGGGGGGGGGGGGGGGGGGGGGGGGGGGGGGGGGGGGGGGGGGGGGGGGGGGGGGGGGGGGGGGGGGGGGGGGGGGGGGGGGGGGGGGGGGGGGGGGGGGGGGGGGGGGGGGGGGGGGGGGGGGGGGGGGGGGGGGGGGGGGGGGGGGGGGGGGGGGGGGGGGGGGGGGGGGGGGGGGGGGGGGGGGGGGGGGGGGGGGGGGGGGGGGGGGGGGGGGGGGGGGGGGGGGGGGGGGGGGGGGGGGGGGGGGGGGGGGGGGGGGGGGGGGGGGGGGGGGGGGGGGGGGGGGGGGGGGGGGGGGGGGGGGGGGGGGGGGGGGGGGGGGGGGGGGGGGGGGGGGGGGGGGGGGGGGGGGGGGGGGGGGGGGGGGGGGGGG
>JAAAWM010008582.1:0-15125 GCA_036873465.1 Thinopyrum obtusiflorum
TCTGGTCGTTGAACACAAATGAAGTACGCGAAGTTGCAGCTATGGCAAACTTTAATCTAAACAAAACCCGAAGTCTAAATGGCGCCCTAAGGGCTGTATATATGGAGGAAGAGGGGGGAATTTCGTCGCCCTTGGAGGAGGGGTCCGAAACCAACCCTAATTCTTGTTTCCCGACACATATGGACTCTAAAAACAGCCTATACTCAAGTATTTCAAAATTACATGGGCCTGGCCCAATAATAAGGTGACGCAGCACCTATAATAGCCTCTGGATGAAATTTATGAAGTGGTATCTTGTATATTTATTCCAAGGCTTCACGCACTCATTATGGTGGCTTCAAAGTCCTGAAATCATCACTTGTAACCATACATTATGTGATAAACACATTATACATATCAGACATGGTTTAGATTATGAAGATCTAGCTAGACCTTGAAATTTACTGTGATTTGAAATCAACATAAAGTGGATTCAAAAAATTGAGTTCGAGTTCATATAGTACACATAGTTCATATCTAACTCGACAATAATCATATGGTGTGCTGTGAACATAATATACAAACGATGGTTTAACTTGACAATAATGATGATTGTAGATCTTATTAAAATAGAGAAATGGGGGGGGGGGGGGGGGGGGGGGGGGGGGGGGGGGGGGGGGGGGGGGGGGGGGGGGGGGGGGGGGGGGGGGGGGGGGGGGGGGGGGGGGGGGGGGGGGGGGGGGGATAACATGCAACCACATATAACAGTGCCAAGTTTGAGGGAGCACCTGTGATGGTGCACTAGGGGAGACGTGCTCATCATCAACACAGTGATAGAGGCAAAGGTGTCCCATTTTTCGATGAGATGGTGACTATCGTTTTGGAGGAAGTCGACTTTGACGATCCGACTACGAACGTGCGAGGACGTCGCGCCTTAGCAATCGCTAAACTAGCTCCAAGAGGTTATTGACCACGCCGGAGCACGATCAACCTGACCACCAAGGTCTTTTTCCTGCAGGCAAACGAAGAACAAGCAAGAAACTAAGATTTCAATCTGGATATTGCGAATATAGGAGGAAAGCTGTATTGATCAAGGTGGGGTTCTGTGACGCCTGTGTCTAGTCGTTGAACACAAACGAAGTACGCGAAGTTGCAGGTATGGCGAACTTTAATCTAAACAAAACCCAAAGTCTAAACGATGCCCTAAGGGCTGTATATATGGAGGAAGAGGGGTCCGAAACCAACCCTAACTCTTGTTTCCCCACACATACAGACTCTAAAAACAGCCTATACTTAAGTATTTCGAAAATACATGGGCCTGGCCCAATAATAAAGTGACGCAACACCAAGACTAGCCTCTGGACGAAATTTATGAAGTGGCATCTTGTATATTTCGTCCAAGGCTTCATGCACCCCTTATGGTGGCTTCAAAGTCCTGACATCATCACTTGTAACTCCGTTCTTGTTCTCCTTGCGCATGCCATCATCTCCACGCTTGGTCTTGTTCCAGTGTTCATCCCTGGGGGGGGGGGGGGGGGGGGGGGGGGGGGGGGGGGGGGGGGGGGGGGGGGGGGGGGGGGGGGGGGGGGGGGGGGGGGGGGGGGGGGGGGGGGGGGGGGGGGGGGGGGGGGGGGGGGGGGGGGGGGGGGGGGGGGGGGGGGGGGGGGGGGGGGGGGGGGGGGGGGGGGGGGGGGGGGGGGGGGGGGGGGGGGGGGGGGGGGGGGGGGGGGGGGGGGGGGGGGGGGGGGGGGGGGGGGGGGGGGGGGGGGGGGGGGGGGGGGGGGGGGGGGGTCATCCTATTCCTAGGCTAGATGATATGCTTGATGAATTGAGTGGCTCTACAGTATTCTCCAAAGTTGATTTGCGTAGTGGCTACCATCAAATTCGTATGAAATTGGGAGATGAATGGAAAACAGCATTTAAAACTAAGTTTGGATTATATGAGTGGTTAGTCATGCCTTTTGGGTTAACTAATGCACCTAGTACTTTCATGAGATTAATGAACGAAGTTTTACGTGCTTTCATTGGACGATTTGTGGTAGTTTACTTTGATGACATATTGATTTATAGCAGATCTTTAGAGGAACATTTGGAACATTTACGTGCTGTTTTTATTGCTCTACGTGATGCACGTTTGTTTGGTAACCTTGGGAAGTGCACCTTTTGCACCGACCGAGTATCTTTTCTTGGCTATGTTGTTACTCCACAGGGAATTGAAGTTGATAAAGCCAAGATTGAAGCTATTGAGAGTTGGCCGCAGCCCAAAACGGTCACACAAGTGAGGAGTTTTCTTGGCCTCGCTGGATTCTATAGGCGTTTTGTGAGAGATTTCAGCACCATTGCTGCACCTCTCAATGAGCTTACCAAGAAAGATGTGCCTTTTCTTTGGGGTACCGCACAGGAAGAAGCCTTCACGGTATTGAAAGATAAGTTGACACATGCTCCTTTACTCCAACTTCCTGATTTTAATAAGACTTTTGAGCTTGAATGTGATGCTAGTGGAATTGGATTAGGGGGTGTGTTATTACAAGATGGCAAACCTGTTGCATACTTTTCTGAAAAATTGAGGGGGGGGGGGGGGGGGGGGGGGGGGGGGGGGGGGGGGGGGGGGGGGGGGGGGGGGGGGGGGGGGGGGGGGGGGGGGGGGGGGGGGGGGGGGGGGGGGGGGGGGGGGGGGGGGGGGGGGGGGGGGGGGGGGGGGGGGGGGGGGGGGGGGGGGGGGGGGGGGGGGGGGGGGGGGGGGGGGGGGGGGGGGGGGGGGGGGGGGGGGGGGGGGGGGGGGGGGGGGGGGGGGGGGGGGGGGGGGGGGGGGGGGGGGGGGGGGGGGGGGGGGGGGGGGGGGGGGGGGGGGGGGGGGGGGGGGGGGGGGGGGGGGGGGGGGGGGGGGGGGGGGGGGGGGGGGGGGGGGGGGGGGGGGGGGGGGGGGGGGGGGGGGGGGGGGGGGGGGGGGGGGGGGGGGGGGGGGGGGGGGGGGGGGGGGGGGGGGGGGGGGGGGGGGGGGGGGGGGGGGGGGGGGGGGGGGGGGGGGGGGGGGGGGGGGGGGGGGGGGGGGGGGGGGGGGGGGGGGGGGGGGGGGGGGGGGGGGGGGGGGGGGGGGGGGGGGGGGGGGGGGGGGGGGGGGGGGGGGGGGGGGGGGGGGGGGGGGGGGGGGGGGGGGGGGGGGCCAAAGATGAGACGGGATGTTGAGCGTTTTATTGCTCGCTGCACTACATGTGAAAAAGCTAAGTCACGACTCAATCCTCATGGTTTATATATGCCTTTGCCTGTACCTAGTGTTCCTTGGGAGGATATATCTATGGACTTTGTTTTAGGATTACCTCGAACAACGAAGGGGAGGGATAGCATATTTGTTGTCGTGGATAGATTCTCGAAAATGGCACACTTTATACCATGTCATAAAAGCGATGATGTTGTTAATGTTGCTGATTTGTTCTTTCGTGAAATTATTAGCTTGCATGGTGTGCCAAATACTATTGTTTTAGATCGTGATACTAAATTTCTTAGCCACTTTTGTAGATGTTTATGGGCTAAGTTGGGGACTAAACTGCTTTTTAGTACTACTTGTCACCCCCAAACTGATGGACAAACTGAAGTAGTCAATAGAACATTGTCTACTATGCTTAGGGCTGTTTGGAAGAATAATAAGAAAATGTGGGAGGAATGCTTGCCTCATATTGAATTTGCTTATAATCGTTCATTGCATTCTACTACTAAGATGTGCCCTTTTGAAGTTGTGTATGGTTTCCTACCTCGTGCACCTATTGATTTGTTGCCTCTTCCATCTTCGGAGAAGGTTAATTTTGATGCTAAACAACGTGCTGAATTGATTTTAAAAATGCATGAGTTAACTAAGGAAAACATTGAGCGTATGAATGCTAAATATAAACTTGCTGGTGATAAGGGTAGAAAACATGTTGTATTTGCACCTGGAGATCTTGTTTGGTTACATTTGCGTAAAGATAGATTTCCTGATTTGCGCAAATCAAAGCTAATGCCACGTGTTGATGGTCCCTTTAAGGTGTTAGAGAAAATAAATGATAATGCATACAAACTTGAGCTGCTTGCAGATTTTGGTGTTAGTCCCACTTTTAACATTGCAGATTTGAAGCCTTATTTGGGTGAGGAAGATGAACTTCCGTCGAGGACGACTTCATTCCAAGAAGGGGAGGATGATGAGGACATCAATACCATTGTTACACCCACAGCCCCTGCTGCTATACATACTGGACCAATTACTAGAGCTCGCGCACGCCAACTAAATTACTAGGTACTTTTGTTTCTTGGTAATGATTCTAATGTTCATGAGAATATGATGTTGCCTAAATTGGATACATTTGTTTTGCTTACAAATGAAGGGCCTAGCTTGGAGAAGGATGAACATTGGAGCAAGAGAAAGCATGGAGATGATGGCATGCGCAAGGGGAACAAGAACGGAGTTACGAGTGATGATTTCAGGTCTTTGAGGCCACCATAAGAGTGCATGAAGCCTTGGATGAAATATACAAGATGCCACTTCATAAATTTCGTCCAGAGGCTATTATAGGTGCTACGTCACCTTCTTATTGGGCCAGGCCCATGTAATTTCGAAATTACATTAGTATAGGCTATTTTTAGAGTCCGTATGTGTGGGGAAACAAGAGATAGGGTTGATTTCGGACCCCTCGAACAAGGGCCACGAAATTCCCCCTCTCTTCCTCCAATATACAGCCCTTAGGGCACCGTTAGACTTTGGGTTTTGTTTAGATTAAAAGTTCGCCATAGCTGCAACTTCGCGTACGGGGGGGGGGGGGGGGGGGGGGGGGGGGGGGGGGGGGGGGGGGGGGGGGGGGGGGGGGGGGGGGGGGGGGGGGGGGGGGGGGGGGGGGGGGGGGGGGGGGGGGGGGGGGGGGGGGGGGGGGGGGGGGGGGGGGGGGGGGGGGGGGGGGGGGGGGGGGGGGGGGGGGGGGGGGGGGGGGGGGGGGGGGGGGGGGGGGGGGGGGGGGGGGGGGGGGGGGGGGGGGGGGGTCCTCGCATGTTCGTAGTCGGATCGTCAAAGTCGACTGCCACCAAAGCGATATCCATCATCTCATCGAAAGACGGGACACCTTTGCCTCTATCACCTAGACTATAAATACTCTTCTCCTACCTATGTTTTAGGGTTAGCAAAGAGATAGCTCATGATTGTGTGAGAGCTTTGCTCATCCACTTGGTTATCTTCTCCTCGGAGATCGCACCTCCTTAGAGAAGATTCCCCAGGCGGATTCAAGACCCCTCTTTAGGGAAGAACATTAAGACCTCCTCACGGAGAAGACCGGTTACTGTGTATCGTCCCTAGTTGATCGTGGATCATGTATCTTACTCTATGTATTCAGGGATCTAGCACATGTGTGACTATCTTGTTGGTTTGAGTGTTCCTCTCCTATTTCCCTTGTGTTTCCCCTCGTTTTCCCCTTTGTGTTCTTCGTGTTCATCGTGGGATTCCGCTCCTTTCGTGAAATATCGAGCGATTAGGGTTCTACCCTACATCATCTTGGTATCATGATCCACGTTGATCACGATTTCGGAGCTTCCCCGTTGTGTTTCTAGCCTAATTTTGTTGTTTTTCGTCCTAGGGGGGGGGGGGGGGGGGGGGGGGGGGGGGGGGGGGGGGGGGGGGGGGGGGGGGGGGGGGGGGGGGGGGGGGGGGGGGGGGGGGGGGGGGGGGGGGGGGGGGGGGGGGGGGGGGGGGGGGGGGGGGGGGGGGGGGGGGGGGGGGGGGGGGGGGGGGGGGGGGGGGGGGGGGGGGGGGGGGGGGGGGGGGGGGGGGGGGGGGGGGGGGGGGGGGGGGGGGGGGGGGGGGGGGGGGGGGGGGGGGGGGGGGGGGGGGGGGGGGGGGGGGGGGGGGGGGGGGGGGGGGGGGGGGGGGGGGGGGGGGGGGGGGGGGGGGGGGGGGGGGGGGGGGGGGGGGGGGGGGGGGGGGGGGGGGGGGGGGGGGGGGGGGGGGGGGGGGGGGGGGGGGGGGGGGGGGGGGGGGGGGGGGGGGGGGGGGGGGGGGGGGGGGGGGGGGGGGGGGGGGGGGGGGGGGGGGGGGGGGGGGGGGGGGGGGGGGGGGGGGGGGGGGGGGGGGGGGGGGGGGGGGGGGGGGGGGGGGGGGGGGGGGGGGGGGGGGGGGGGGGGGGGGGGGGGGGGGGGGGGGGGGGGGGGGGGGGGGGGGGGGGGGGGGGGGGGGGGGGGGGGGGGGGGGGGGGGGGGGGGGGGGGGGGGGGGGGGGGGGGGGGGGGGGGGGGGGGGGGGGGGGGGGGGGGGGGGGGGGGGGGGGGGGGGGGGGGGGGGGGGGGGGGGGGGGGGGGGGGGGGGGGGGGGGGGGGGGGGGGGGGGGGGGGGGGGGGGGGGGGGGGGGGGGGGGGGGGGGGGGGGGGGGGGGGGGGGGGGGGGGGGGGGGGGGGGGGGGGGGGGGGGGGGGGGGGGGGGGGGGGGGGGGGGGGGGGGGGGGGGGGGGGGGGGGGGGGGGGGGGGGGGGGGGGGGGGGGGGGGGGGGGGGGGGGGGGGGGGGGGGGGGGGGGGGGGGGGGGGGGGGGGGGGGGGGGGGGGGGGGGGGGGGGGGGGGGGGGGGGGGGGGGGGGGGGGGGGGGGGGGGGGGGGGGGGGGGGGGGGGGGGGGGGGGGGGGGGGGGGGGGGGGGGGGGGGGGGGGGGGGGGGGGGGGGGGGGGGGGGGGGGGGGGGGGGGGGGGGGGGGGGGGGGGGGGGGGGGGGGGGGGGGGGGGGGGGGGGGGGGGGGGGGGGGGGGGGGGGGGGGGGGGGGGGGGGGGGGGGGGGGGGGGGGGGGGGGGGGGGGGGGGGGGGGGGGGGGGGGGGGGGGGGGGGGGGGGGGGGGGGGGGGGGGGGGGGGGGGGGGGGGGGGGGGGGGGGGGGGGGGGGGGGGGGGGGGGGGGGGGGGGGGGGGGGGGGGGGGGGGGGGGGGGGGGGGGGGGGGGGGGGGGGGGGGGGGGGGGGGGGGGGGGGGGGGGGGGGGGGGGGGGGGGGGGGGGGGGGGGGGGGGGGGGGGGGGGGGGGGGGGGGGGGGGGGGGGGGGGGGGGGGGGGGGGGGGGGGGGGGGGGGGGGGGGGGGGGGGGGGGGGGGGGGGGGGGGGGGGGGGGGGGGGGGGGGGGGGGGGGGGGGGGGGGGGGGGGGGGGGGGGGGGGGGGGGGGGGGGGGGGGGGGGGGGGGGGGGGGGGGGGGGGGGGGGGGGGGGGGGGGGGGGGGGGGGGGGGGGGGGGGGGGGGGGGGGGGGGGGGGGGGGGGGGGGGGGGGGGGGGGGGGGGGGGGGGGGGGGGGGGGGGGGGGGGGGGGGGGGGGGGGGGGGGGGGGGGGGGGGGGGGGGGGGGGGGGGGGGGGGGGGGGGGGGGGGGGGGGGGGGGGGGGGGGGGGGGGGGGGGGGGGGGGGGGGGGGGGGGGGGGGGGGGGGGGGGGGGGGGGGGGGGGGGGGGGGGGGGGGGGGGGGGGGGGGGGGGGGGGGGGGGGGGGGGGGGGGGGGGGGGGGGGGGGGGGGGGGGGGGGGGGGGGGGGGGGGGGGGGGGGGGGGGGGGGGGGGGGGGGGGGGGGGGGGGGGGGGGGGGGGGGGGGGGGGGGGGGGGGGGGGGGGGGGGGGGGGGGGGGGGGGGGGGGGGGGGGGGGGGGGGGGGGGGGGGGGGGGGGGGGGGGGGGGGGGGGGGGGGGGGGGGGGGGGGGGGGGGGGGGGGGGGGGGGGGGGGGGGGGGGGGGGGGGGGGGGGGGGGGGGGGGGGGGGGGGGGGGGGGGGGGGGGGGGGGGGGGGGGGGGGGGGGGGGGGGGGGGGGGGGGGGGGGGGGGGGGGGGGGGGGGGGGGGGGGGGGGGGGGGGGGGGGGGGGGGGGGGGGGGGGGGGGGGGGGGGGGGGGGGGGGGGGGGGGGGGGGGGGGGGGGGGGGGGGGGGGGGGGGGGGGGGGGGGGGGGGGGGGGGGGGGGGGGGGGGGGGGGGGGGGGGGGGGGGGGGGGGGGGGGGGGGGGGGGGGGGGGGGGGGGGGGGGGGGGGGGGGG
The DNA here is from genome assembly GCA_036873465.1 of Thinopyrum obtusiflorum. Lineage (NCBI taxonomy): Eukaryota > Viridiplantae > Streptophyta > Magnoliopsida > Poales > Poaceae > Thinopyrum > Thinopyrum obtusiflorum. Next base: position 7,972 of record JAAAWM010008582.1, read on the forward strand.
GGGGGGGGGGGGGGGGGGGGGGGGGGGGGGGGGGGGGGGGGGGGGGGGGGGGGGGGGGGGGGGGGGGGGGGGGGGGGGGGGGGGGGGGGGGGGGGGGGGGGGGGGGGGGGGGGGGGGGGGGGGGGGGGGGGGGGGGGGGGGGGGGGGGGGGGGGGGGGGGGGGGGGGGGGGGGGGGGGGGGGGGGGGGGGGGGGGGGGGGGGGGGGGGGGGGGGGGGGGGGGGGGGGGGGGGGGGGGGGGGGGGGGGGGGGGGGGGGGGGGGGGGGGGGGGGGGGGGGGGGGGGGGGGGGGGGGGGGGGGGGGGGGGGGGGGGGGGGGGGGGGGGGGGGGGGGGGGGGGGGGGGGGGGGGGGGGGGGGGGGGGGGGGGGGGGGGGGGGGGGGGGGGGGGGGGGGGGGGGGGGGGGGGGGGGGGGGGGGGGGGGGGGGGGGGGGGGGGGGGGGGGGGGGGGGGGGGGGGGGGGGGGGGGGGGGGGGGGGGGGGGGGGGGGGGGGGGGGGGGGGGGGGGGGGGGGGGGGGGGGGGGGGGGGGGGGGGGGGGGGGGGGGGGGGGGGGGGGGGGGGGGGGGGGGGGGGGGGGGGGGGGGGGGGGGGGGGGGGGGGGGGGGGGGGGGGGGGGGGGGGGGGGGGGGGGGGGGGGGGGGGGGGGGGGGGGGGGGGGGGGGGGGGGGGGGGGGGGGGGGGGGGGGGGGGGGGGGGGGGGGGGGGGGGGGGGGGGGGGGGGGGGGGGGGGGGGGGGGGGGGGGGGGGGGGGGGGGGGGGGGGGGGGGGGGGGGGGGGGGGGGGGGGGGGGGGGGGGGGGGGGGGGGGGGGGGGGGGGGGGGGGGGGGGGGGGGGGGGGGGGGGGGGGGGGGGGGGGGGGGGGGGGGGGGGGGGGGGGGGGGGGGGGGGGGGGGGGGGGGGGGGGGGGGGGGGGGGGGGGGGGGGGGGGGGGGGGGGGGGGGGGGGGGGGGGGGGGGGGGGGGGGGGGGGGGGGGGGGGGGGGGGGGGGGGGGGGGGGGGGGGGGGGGGGGGGGGGGGGGGGGGGGGGGGGGGGGGGGGGGGGGGGGGGGGGGGGGGGGGGGGGGGGGGGGGGGGGGGGGGGGGGGGGGGGGGGGGGGGGGGGGGGGGGGGGGGGGGGGGGGGGGGGGGGGGGGGGGGGGGGGGGGGGGGGGGGGGGGGGGGGGGGGGGGGGGGGGGGGGGGGGGGGGGGGGGGGGGGGGGGGGGGGGGGGGGGGGGGGGGGGGGGGGGGGGGGGGGGGGGGGGGGGGGGGGGGGGGGGGGGGGGGGGGGGGGGGGGGGGGGGGGGGGGGGGGGGGGGGGGGGGGGGGGGGGGGGGGGGGGGGGGGGGGGGGGGGGGGGGGGGGGGGGGGGGGGGGGGGGGGGGGGGGGGGGGGGGGGGGGGGGGGGGGGGGGGGGGGGGGGGGGGGGGGGGGGGGGGGGGGGGGGGGGGGGGGGGGGGGGGGGGGGGGGGGGGGGGGGGGGGGGGGGGGGGGGGGGGGGGGGGGGGGGGGGGGGGGGGGGGGGGGGGGGGGGGGGGGGGGGGGGGGGGGGGGGGGGGGGGGGGGGGGGGGGGGGGGGGGGGGGGGGGGGGGGGGGGGGGGGGGGGGGGGGGGGGGGGGGGGGGGGGGGGGGGGGGGGGGGGGGGGGGGGGGGGGGGGGGGGGGGGGGGGGGGGGGGGGGGGGGGGGGGGGGGGGGGGGGGGGGGGGGGGGGGGGGGGGGGGGGGGGGGGGGGGGGGGGGGGGGGGGGGGGGGGGGGGGGGGGGGGGGGGGGGGGGGGGGGGGGGGGGGGGGGGGGGGGGGGGGGGGGGGGGGGGGGGGGGGGGGGGGGGGGGGGGGGGGGGGGGGGGGGGGGGGGGGGGGGGGGGGGGGGGGGGGGGGGGGGGGGGGGGGGGGGGGGGGGGGGGGGGGGGGGGGGGGGGGGGGGGGGGGGGGGGGGGGGGGGGGGGGGGGGGGGGGGGGGGGGGGGGGGGGGGGGGGGGGGGGGGGGGGGGGGGGGGGGGGGGGGGGGGGGGGGGGGGGAAGGCATGAAAATATTGCAACTCAGTTTGCACATATAAGTGAAGCTCTTATTTCATATGAAAAGATTGACGATTCTTATCATTAAACCATCCCAACATTGATGAATCATCACCAATATTAGAGGTCATATCAAAATGATTAAACATTAGCACAATTATTTTCAAACGTATTTGATCCAAATCTGATTTATTCCCTGATTCACTTGATTCTTTTGCATCGATAGTTAATTCAATGGGTTCACTTAAAATTGTTTGATCACATGGCAAAGTCAAATCATCAACATAGTCCTCTAAAATAGCTGGTGTGATCAAAGTAGTGGGTAGCTCATCGCATGGTTCATTTAAATTGACAAGGAATTCATCATACTCATGTGGAGGTGGAAGATCTGTACCTTTGTCATTACCTCTTATGAGCAACAGAGATGATGTAGGCACTCTAGGTGGCGACACGGCACATGGTGGAGGTGATGTAGTGCTCTCAACAATGGATGTTGTTTTCATAGGAGACACAGTGGTGGAAGGAACAACCATCACAACTCTTGGGATTTGCACCTCCCGCTTGTTTGTCTTGTGGGAAACACATCTTGTTATCTCCTATTCAGCTTTGCAAGCAAGACGAAACAAACGGTCCATAGGATAACACGTTTCATGAATTATTATCTCTTGAATGTCACGGTTTAAACCTCCCCAAAATCTATCCATAAAATCTTCTTCACTTTCTTCTAAGGAGGAATGCAACAAGGTAGTTTGTAAATCATCATAATATTTCGTTACGGTGTCACTGCCTTGTTTTAAATGCTGCAACTTTTTCATCATGTCATGAGTATAATAAGCGGGGACAAATGTATGTCGCATGGCAAGTTTCAAATCATCCCAAGTAGTAGGTATATAATCAGGGTGTAACCGACAATATTCACTCCACCAAACTAAAGCATAACCGGTGAAAGAACCAACTGCAATCTTAACTTTTTTATGTTCATCAAAATTATGGGAAGAAAATATATTATTTAGGTCGAACTCCCATTCAATATATAAAGCAGGTCTAAAACGACCATTAAATGGTGGTATAGAAACATTAACCTGATCATGTGCATTTGGATGTTTGTGCACCTCTCGTGACGGTTGTGTTATTTGCATAGGTGGTGGCACGTCTCCCACGATCGACAAAACCCATGAATTGACTCTGGATCCTGTCATGATTAGTAGAAACAAGAAACAAAATCCAAAAATAATGTTCTGATGAACGACTGGGAAGTGGTGGTAAAACGCTCACAGTATAGCAAATCAAAGTCTTACAAGTTCTTACCATGCAGCGGGAGGTGACCGGCAACCAGTGGTGTCAAATAACTCCAAGAGTTGGGTAAAGCGATTGCCAGGTGAATGTATGTATGCACGATGTAGAAATATGTAGAGTTGGGTTCGCTTTATATATGTGGGAAAAATGCTACAACCACGTTAATTAATGCAAGCTAAAAATCGTTCAAAGTGGTCAAGTGCCGGTCCTAGGCTAGATTGTACTAGAGACGTGAGCCTAGGACACAGATGAAAATTCACACCGCGACCGAGAAGAAAATAATGAAGCAAGGAAAAGCGCATTCAAATAGTATGATTTTCCCAAAGCGAACGACCAAATAATTATCTCTCTCCAAAAGCACCATGGATTTAGGAATCAAAAATGTGTGTGACACAAAGATCAATGAGACAGCCGATAAAACTTGTGCATCGTTGTTTCCCCGATGAATTCAAACCCTTGGTTTTTTTGAAGAGGCACAAGTACTAGTAACGCGGCTCCACAAGAAAATGCTCCTTTTTTTGCAGATCACTTTCCTTTTTTTGCTGTAATTTCCTTTCAAAGTAACACCAATCAGATCTGCAATCCACTTTTTTTCCCTTAACCGCGATCACCACATCTCTTGTAAGGAAACTACCTTTTGTTTTATTTACTCTCCAAACTCCAAACGTGTCCACTAGGATTCTCCAAAAGAAAAACAAATCTGAACTGCACATACACCTTTCTTGGGAATCCAAACCGAATCAGCCAACTTGCAATCCTTCCTTTTTTATCTCCAACGTGATGCTCAACTCGAAGGCAACAAATCCACGTGCACTTATGTTTTTTTTCTTCCTTACTACTCTCTCTAATATCTTGTTGAATTATTCTAGGGGGGGGGGGGGGGGGGGGGGGGGGGGGGGGGGGGGGGGGGGGGGGGGGGGGGGGGGGGGGGGGGGGGGGGGGGGGGGGGGGGGGGGGGGGGGGGGGGGGGGGGGGGGGGGGGGGGGGGGGGGGGGGGGGGGGGGGGGGGGGGGGGGGGGGGGGGGGGGGGGGGGGGGGGGGGGGGGGGGGGGGGGGGGGGGGGGGGGGGGGGGGGGGGGGGGGGGGGGGGGGGGGGGGGGGGGGGGGGGGGGGGGGGGGGGGGGGGGGGGGGGGGGGGGGGGGGGGGGGGGGGGGGGGGGGGGGGGGGGGGGGGGGGGGGGGGGGGGGGGGGGGGGGGGGGGGGGGGGGGGGGGGGGGGGGGGGGGGGGGGGGGGGGGGGGGGGGGGGGGGGGGGGGGGGGGGGGGGGGGGGGGGGGGGGGGGGGGGGGGGGGGGGGGGGGGGGGGGGGGGGGGGGGGGGGGGGGGGGGGGGGGGGGGGGGGGGGGGGGGGGGGGGGGGGGGGGGGGGGGGGGGGGGGGGGGGGGGGGGGGGGGGGGGGGGGGGGGGGGGGGGGGGGGGGGGGGGGGGGGGGGGGGGGGGGGGGGGGGGGGGGGGGGGGGGGGGGGGGGGGGGGGGGGGGGGGGGGGGGGGGGGGGGGGGGGGGGGGGGGGGGGGGGGGGGGGGGGGGGGGGGGGGGGGGGGGGGGGGGGGGGGGGGGGGGGGGGGGGGGGGGGGGGGGGGGGGGGGGGGGGGGGGGGGGGGGGGGGGGGGGGGGGGGGGGGGGGGGGGGGGGGGGGGGGGGGGGGGGGGGGGGGGGGGGGGGGGGGGGGGGGGGGGGGGGGGGGGGGGGGGGGGGGGGGGGGGGGGGGGGGGGGGGGGGGGGGGGGGGGGGGGGGGGGGGGGGGGGGGGGGGGGGGGGGGGGGGGGGGGGGGGGGGGGGGGGGGGGGGGGGGGGGGGGGGGGGGGGGGGGGGGGGGGGGGGGGGGGGGGGGGGGGGGGGGGGGGGGGGGGGGGGGGGGGGGGGGGGGGGGGGGGGGGGGGGGGGGGGGGGGGGGGGGGGGGGGGGGGGGGGGGGGGGGGGGGGGGGGGGGGGGGGGGGGGGGGGGGGGGGGGGGGGGGGGGGGGGGGGGGGGGGGGGGGGGGGGGGGGGGGGGGGGGGGGGGGGGGGGGGGGGGGGGGGGGGGGGGGGGGGGGGGGGGGGGGGGGGGGGGGGGGGGGGGGGGGGGGGGGGGGGGGGGGGGGGGGGGGGGGGGGGGGGGGGGGGGGGGGGGGGGGGGGGGGGGGGGGGGGGGGGGGGGGGGGGGGGGGGGGGGGGGGGGGGGGGGGGGGGGGGGGGGGGGGGGGGGGGGGGGGGGGGGGGGGGGGGGGGGGGGGGGGGGGGGGGGGGGGGGGGGGGGGGGGGGGGGGGGGGGGGGGGGGGGGGGGGGGGGGGGGGGGGGGGGGGGGGGGGGGGGGGGGGGGGGGGGGGGGGGGGGGGGGGGGGGGGGGGGGGGGGGGGGGGGGGGGGGGGGGGGGGGGGGGGGGGGGGGGGGGGGGGGGGGGGGGGGGGGGGGGGGGGGGGGGGGGGGGGGGGGGGGGGGGGGGGGGGGGGGGGGGGGGGGGGGGGGGGGGGGGGGGGGGGGGGGGGGGGGGGGGGGGGGGGGGGGGGGGGGGGGGGGGGGGGGGGGGGGGGGGGGGGGGGGGGGGGGGGGGGGGGGGGGGGGGGGGGGGGGGGGGGGGGGGGGGGGGGGGGGGGGGGGGGGGGGGGGGGGGGGGGGGGGGGGGGGGGGGGGGGGGGGGGGGGGGGGGGGGGGGGGGGGGGGGGGGGGGGGGGGGGGGGGGGGGGGGGGGGGGGGGGGGGGGGGGGGGGGGGGGGGGGGGGGGGGGGGGGGGGGGGGGGGGGGGGGGGGGGGGGGGGGGGGGGGGGGGGGGGGGGGGGGGGGGGGGGGGGGGGGGGGGGGGGGGGGGGGGGGGGGGGGGGGGGGGGGGGGGGGGGGGGGGGGGGGGGGGGGGGGGGGGGGGGGGGGGGGGGGGGGGGGGGGGGGGGGGGGGGGGGGGGGGGGGGGGGGGGGGGGGGGGGGGGGGGGGGGGGGGGGGGGGGGGGGGGGGGGGGGGGGGGGGGGGGGGGGGGGGGGGGGGGGGGGGGGGGGGGGGGGGGGGGGGGGGGGGGGGGGGGGGGGGGGGGGGGGGGGGGGGGGGGGGGGGGGGGGGGGGGGGGGGGGGGGGGGGGGGGGGGGGGGGGGGGGGGGGGGGGGGGGGGGGGGGGGGGGGGGGGGGGGGGGGGGGGGGGGGGGGGGGGGGGGGGGGGGGGGGGGGGAAAAGAGAGAAAGAAAAAGAAAAAAAGTGTGAGGAAAAAAAAGAAAAAAAAGAGCGAAGAAAAAAAATTCGGATCTTTCTAGACTGAATCTCGTAGTTGAATTTGGATTGGAATCTGCTTTGTGCACTATTCAGTAAAACAGACATAACTTCCTCATACGAAGTCCGTTTTGGCTCCGCGAGTACTCAAATGAAAGCTAGCGGCGGGACGCTTCTAAATAGTTGCAGAAGCTATTTCAATATTTGGCACCTCAATATCGGCTTCCAAATAGGTCTTTTTGCCCTCCGAAGTTCATGAACACAACTTATTCCAGTTTTTCAGGCCAGTTTTAGAATTTTTTTGACTCCTCATATCAACTCGGAATTGAGTGATTCCGTTTGCATTTGAAATCTTGAGTCAATACCATTCTTGAAAAATTATCAAAAAAATTGGCACAAACATTTCCAGAGGAAAGTTGGAGAGAAAGTTGTTGATATATCCTTCTTGGCTATTGTTTCATATCATTATCTTCACTGATATTGTGATCTTCACTTATATCTTGCTGTCGAGAGCTACTTCATATCCTTTATTGATGCTAGTTGTGCTATGCCATGATTTTGTTAGTGTTCTAGTCTCGCGTCTCTAGTACGGTCTAGCCTAGGAACAGCACAGTACCGTCGTTGAGCGTTTATTCAACATTGCATCTCTGAATTGATTATTGCTAATCTTTTGCTATCATATATAGC
>JAAAWM010008583.1:0-15131 GCA_036873465.1 Thinopyrum obtusiflorum
AATGTTGTCGCCATCGGCGAGGGACTACCGGTGCAGCTGTTCACTTTCCACCCAGCGGCGGCGCAGGAGGGCCTCCGACCCCTTCTTCTTCGCCGCCATCCCGTCGCCCACCGAACCACGCCCCAAGAACCTTAAGGTATAATTACTTACTCCACATGCATTGCTCTAGCTGCATGTATACCATGAATCTAGGACGTGGTTCAAAGAGGAAAGGAGTGGGCGAAAGTAGTGGGAAAAGTTGTATATCTATACCTATAATAATTACAGACTCCCTAAAAATTACCACGTTAATTAGAATTTACGAGCCGTTCATCTGGTGGGACCGAATTATTACGGTGGAGATTAATCCATGTGATATTCTAATTAGAGGCTACCTAGAAACAAAGTTAAATTACGGTGGAGATTAATCCATCTTATCTTCTCATGTTTTTTTTCGTGTGAACCTGATATTCCTATGTTAACTAGGTCATGCGTTTCCCTCAAAATAAATTAGGTCATGCGTGTATGTATTGCAGCCGTAACATGGAATTCCTCATGGAATCTAGGAAGCACACGCACGTCTCTTTACAGATCTCCTACAGAAAACAACATCTTCCTCTCTCCAATCTACGTCCCGAATCTCTTCTTCCCGATTGGTACGTGTTCTTCCTCCAACTCCTTCGCTCACCCTCCTCCCCCGCCTCTCCTCTATTACAGTCCTAGACTTCAAAGATCCATCCATGCTACAATCCCATCTCTCCTCCTCTCCTATGCAAAATCTCTTCTTCCCGATTGGTATGCGTTCCTCCTCCAACTTCTTTGCTCTTCCTCCTCCCCGGCCTCTCCTCTAATCCAGTGGGGGGGGGGGGGGGGGGGGGGGGGGGGGGGGGGGGGGGGGGGGGGGGGGGGGGGGGGGGGGGGGGGGGGGGGGGGGGGGGGGGGGGGGGGGGGGGGGGGGGGGGGGGGGGGGGGGGGGGGGGGGGGGGGGGGGGGGGGGGGGGGGGGGGGGGGGGGGGGGGGGGGGGGGGGGGGGGGGGGGGGGGGGGGGGGGGGGGGGGGGGGGGGGGGGGGACAAGACCAAACTAACTTCAGCTCAGAAGGACTGACAAATCTCCATTTTTTTGTTGTGATGCGCGAGTACAATGTTGTTCTAGGATTCTTTCTGGTGAGTTCCATTTTTCTAAAAGTGTGCTCTACATGGACCATCTATGTGCCTGTTGAAACTGTCAATTCATAGTACAGTTTGCTTTATACTAATCACTTTTTTGTATTTGTGCAAACAGGGGTGCTCAGCTTGATTTCAATGGGAACTGCACAAAATGTTCATGAATACATCGAATCATTCATTTCCACCACAAGAAAGGAGGTGCCGATAAGTTCAAGGCGTTGCAACATATAAGGGCGAAATGTGTAAACAGGGTTATCTACTTCACCTCGTTGCCATTGTGACCTTTTGTTGCACTGCACAAAACACTTTTGTTTTAAGAGTGTTTTGTGCAGTTCAACCAAAATGTCACACCGACAACGTTGCTTGATTGCTTGATCTTAGTGGAACTGCACAAGAGGAGATCTTACTTCCTATTTGTTAAGGCGAATTTGGTTCAGATCTTCTTCTTGTGAGTTGTTTGAATTCCGCATCATGAGAGGTCAGTACTAGCCTTCTTTCACATGATTCTGCAGTGTGCTTTCATATGTTGTGCTACTTGTACGATAATGTTGCTTGATTTTAGTGAACTGCACAAATGGAGACAAGACTTCCAATCTGTATGTGCACCGTAATATCCCATTGAGGTAAGATAAGGATATTTCACAAGGAGCAGTTGAAGGATGGTTACATTACTCCCCAGGGGGGGGGGGGGGGGGGGGGGGGGGGGGGGGGGGGGGGGGGGGGGGGGGGGGGGGGGGGGGGGGGGGGGGGGGGGGGGGGGGGGGGGGGGGGGGGGGGGGGGGGGGGGGGGGGGGGGGGGGGGGGGGGGGGGGGGGGGGGGGGGGGGGGGGGGGGGGGGGGGGGGGGGGGGGGGGGGGGGGGGGGGGGGGGGGGGGGGGGGGGGGGGGGGGGGGGGGGGGGGGGGGGGGGGGGGGGGGGGGGGGGGGGGGGGGGGGGGGGGGGGGGGGGGGGGGGGGGGGGGGGGGGGGGGGGGGGGGGGGGGGTACTTGTGCAAACAGGGATCTTCTTTGAAGATACCATATATTTTAGTGGAACTCCACAAGAAGATGTTGGAAACATTAAACTAATCGAGGAGTATATAGTAAGCATGGCAACCACAATAGATAACAACAAATGGTTCCGGAGAAGTGCTTGATCTGTATGCCCTACACAATAAGCCTCTTGACAAAGGTTGGTACTCGCCTACAGATTTTACCCATATGATTGAGCTTTGTCATCTGTATTGGTGTTGTGCTACTGTTTTGATACTGTCATGAGAAAGTGGTATTGTCCTTGAGAAGTGCTTCATCTGTGTTGTTTTAAATATTTACTTTCCTTTTTTTCGAGCAAACAGGGATGCTAGCATTTAGTTGTCCTCTTGTCTTTGCACAACAGGATCATCCTCCTTTGAAGAAGAATATGGAGTACGTGAAGTGACTAGTTCCGATTATGCCAGGATGAAGAAGCCCACTCTATCTTCTCATCAGAAGGAGCGGTTGAAGGATGGTTACATTACTCCCCACAAGACCGAACTAGCTTCAGCTCAGAAGGACTGATAGATCTCCATCTTTTTTGCTGTGATGTGCAAGTATAATGTTGTTCTAGGATTCTTTCCGGTGAGAGTTCCATTTTTTAAAAGTGTGCTCTACATGGACCATGTAGGTGCCTGTTTAAACAGTCAATTCATAGTACAGTTTGCTTTACACTAATCACTTTTTTGTATTTGTGCAAACAGGGGTGCTCAGCTTGATTTCAATGGAAACTCCACAAAATGTTCATGAATACATCGAATCATTCATTTCAACCACAAGAAAGGAGGTGCCGATATGTTCAAGGCATTGCAACATATAAAGACAAAATCATACAAGCTACGTGCGAATTTGGTTGATTTTGGTGGAACTGCACAAAAAGAACAGCTGGTTTATTTCGCACGAGGTGCCATGTCAATGTCCGAACTGATGGCAAACCCAGCCCATTCCACAATCGTAGGCATTTGATATTTTGGAATGGGAAAACCTTGTCAAAGTTTGCTCATTGATGTACGGAAAACAACACGCATTTGACATTTTGGAATGGGACAACCTTGTCAAATTTTGCTCATTGATGGTAGCAAGAAAACATCCGTTTGATATTTTTGAATGGGACGCCCTTTGCTGTCAGTAGCATCGATCGAATTTTCTTTATTCTTTAGTTGTGAAGTAAATATTGGCTCTAACATGTGAATCACTGAGATGCATAATCATCGATTGTTTTGAATGTTCTCTATGAATTGCCAGGCCTGTGTGTTTGATTGCAATGTACAGGAAGGCTAAAAAGCTGCTCAAACTCTTTTTACTCCCTCTGTTCCTTTTTCCTTCGCATATTAGATTTCTTTCAAGTCAGTTGATTTTACATTGTGAATGGTCATACTTTTTTCTGTAAGATAGGTCAAAGTACAGATACTTTGACTGCAAAAAAACTTGTATGCAGACTAAAAAGGAGCGGAGGGAGTACATGTGAAACTGCTACAAACAAGGTGATCACCTTGGGAATAATGCTAGTACGTATTGTTTTGCATGTTCATCCAATGCCAGTGATACAAGAATTCAAACTAATCAAACTGAATTCATTCATACACGGTTGGATTAGATATAAGCATGCCGGATTTCATTACATTTCATACATTCTTAAACTAAAAAGGGGGGTGCTGGAGGTATAATTTATTAACCGAAGCTACCCACCTGTGTCTGGCTGAGCCGAACAGAAGCTTCTTCTCCAGCGGACTGAGCTTCAGTGACTTAACTGTAGGTTCAGTTGCGTAACTGACATGTGGCCCAGATGCCTATTGGGCCCATGTGTCAGTGACCCAACTGCACCAGCAGTTAAGTAACTGAAGCAGCCTCCTTCTCCAACATAGCTCTCCGACTCCACATCGCCGCCAACAAGCTAATCGGCCGTCAATGATCAACTCGCGTAGCTTGGATTCAACCGGAGGGTAGCAGCGGTGGCCTTACTTGGACCCGAGCGGCAGTGACCTACCGTGTTCTACTCTTCCTTGTTTTCTGTGTGGCGCATCCTCGTTGGCAGCGGGGCGGGGCCTCGACGGAGCCGGCGATGTCCTTTGTCACGTTGCCGGCGGGGCGGCGCCTCCGCGGTGCAGAGGAAATCCTCCCCCTCGTTGCCAGTAGGGTGGGGCCTCAGCTGAGCCGGCAATGTCCTCTGCCTCGTTATTGGCGGGGCAGGGCCTTGGCGGAATAGGGCCTCGCCGAAGCCGGCGAGGTCCTCCGCCTCAGTGCCGGTGGGGTAGGGCCTCAGCGGAGTTGGCAATGTCCTCTGCCTCGTTGTTGGCACGGCAGGTCCTCGGTGGAGAAGGGCCTCGCCGAAACCGGAGTAATCCTTCACCTCGGTGCCGGCGGGGCGGGGCATCGGCGGAGCCGGCGGTGTCCTCTGCCTCGTTGTTGGCGCCGCAAGGCCTCGGCGGAGCAGGGCCTCGTCGACGCCAGTGGAGCGGGGACTCGTCAGAGCCGGCATTGTCCTCTGCCTCGTCCTCGGCCTCGCCCGCTTCATTGCCCTCTTTGTAGGCGGCCGCAGCCTCCGCCACCCGCATGCGATACCGCCAGCGCTCGAGGAGGACCTCGTGCGCAGAGCGGTACGAGTCGAGCAGCGCCTCCTGCTCCGCCCACTCCACGGCGATCTGCTCCTCCGCCTGCAGGTGCTCCTGGAGGAGATGGTGGTTGTAGGCAGCGTCGGCCAGCGCCTCCCGGAACTGCTCTTGACGCTTCTGCCTCAGTGTGTACATGTATTGGGCACGAGCCTCGCCGATGGTCATGGTGCAATGCACCGGCGAGGATGGCGCGGAGGAGGGGGTTGGCGCCGGATCGTCGACTAGCATGTTCTCCATTGGGACGTCGTCGTCCTCTGGCTGCCTGTCGGCGAGCCAGTCGGCAGCAATGGCTGCCATCTCCTTGTGGTCCATCGTCTGCCCGTCCAGCAGAGCGCTGGAGCGCGAGGGAGCCATGGTGGGCAGTAGTGCTGTGGACAGGAGAAAGGGAACGGAGGCGGATGACTGGGGCTATGGCCGGCGCAGCAGTTTATATAGCAATGGTGGGCGGTGGAGGGACGGACATGTGGCGCCGGAGTAGGCGCTCGGCAACCGTGTATCATTAATGTGGGCGGCAGATGGACAGATGGACGGCACTTGTGTAGTTTGAAGGCGGAGCAATCGCCTACACCAGGAAGCGGGGCGGACGGCGCTGACTATTTCGGGCGGAAAGCGCGCGCGGGCGAGGGAGGCGATCTAGGTGGGCCGGGGCAGTCAGACTCGTTCTTGGCAGCGGGTCGGTCCAGCAACTGGACATGCTGGCTCGCCAGCGAGCTCGCTGTGCTGAGCGACGACAATCAGACGATGGACTTAGCTTCTGACGAGGAGCCGGTGCCACTCTCCAAGCCGGTTCATGCCATGTTCACCATAGAGCAAGTGCGGCCGCACTTCGATGCCCTAATGGTGGAAGAGCTACCAGCGCAGTAGGACCTGTGCTGCAACCTCCGTCTCCTCAACGAGCACCGGTGAACAAGCGAATGACAATGCCATCGCGGACATGTGGCCCTATGATCCTGGCTTCCCGAATGAGCACCAGGCGCTGTATCAGACCATCCGTAGGGCCTGCGAGGCCCTCTCCGTCATCCTTCGAGTTATTGCGCTCGCCGTGGCGTCGCCGTCTCGCGTTGTGAACAAGGACAACAGACATGAGCAATGAGGAGATGACTTTACTTGGAGAGGATGACAGTGGGGACCCACCAGGGCCATAGCCGCACGTACGCAAGTGCCTCCTTATTATATACAACTATATATTTTTTGCTTCCTCCTGGTTTCCTGACATCACGGTCCCACACCATTGTCAACCTATGTAGTCAATAAACGAGAGAATTGCACAAGGAGCGGCCGACAGCTGGGACCAAGCAGCTCGAGCAGTATTTGTGTTTTTGAGGTGTGAGCACTGCAGAGTTTTTCTTGAGCGATGTTTTCGTTGTTGTTCAGAGGAGAGCAAGGTATTAACTGGGCGGGTTGTGGCCCGTCTAGCCTAGGCCAGATATCCAGCCTAGAAATTATTATTTTTTCAAGCTGAAAATGTTAGGCCAGCTATACTTTTTTTTGAGGAATACCCAGGCAAGCTCAACTTGTTATTCTCCGCCCCGCTGGGCTGCAAACCTTTCCTAGGAGGGATGCATTAGGCTTAACAAGAAAATGGGCTTTAAGAAATAATAACAGGGATGTAATTATAAAAACTGGGAAGTAACTATAAAAAACTTCACCAAACACGTAATTAGTTTCTAAAATATTATTTCTGGATTTTGAAAATTTTAATTTCATTAATTGTTGCGCGCACAATATTTCGTTGGATTTTTACGTAATACAAATTTATATTGAAATTGTATTTAATCTGCCTAGAAATTTCGGGATAAAAATATTTCGGATCCCATCAAAATGTGGGAAATTTTATTGAATTCTATTTTGACCGGTTGGTTGAAATTATTAATCATTGTCCTAGCTAGATAATGGGCTGTACTTTTAACAAACTATAAATGGGCTGTAGTAAATTCCATTAGAATTCCAAAATGGGTTGTACATTCTTACAAATCGCAAATGGGCTATATGTTCTCTGCCACACACTTGTGGGCCTACTAAGTTGACGCGTCCCCTCCAAAAAAATTAGTAAGTTGACGCGTATGCAAGGCTTTGTCAACTTATAGTCAACACACGGTTCTAGTAGTAGTGGCTGTTGGATGTCCATCCAACGGATGTCATGCTTCTTCTTCAATCTCGGATATTCTAGATTCAGCCGCCCAAAAAATGATTTCTCCCCCTGACATCTAGGGTGCACCATTTCGGAGGCTGACCTGTGGGCCTACTAAGTTGACGCGTACCAAGGGCTTTGTCAACTTAGTCAATATAAACGATTCTAGCTGCAGTGACTGTACGATGTCCATCCAACGGCCGTCATGCTTCTTCAACCTCTGGTCTTCTTGCTCCAGCAGCCCAAACCAGCGTCGGCCGTGCCGCCTGCTCCTGCCTCTCATGTCCGGCTGTGCTGCCACCGCTGGCCATGCCATCCCTCTATACTCACCCACACCTCCTGTTATTCTCCGGTGAAGGCAGCCTCACACCGCAGCCAAAGCAGTCAACCCACGTACTCCCCTCCGCGTGGGCATCCTCTGCCGCGTCTTCCCCGGCTCCGCGTCATTCCCTTCCTAGGCCTCGCCGTCGTCCATTGCCTTGGTGCTCTCGGCGCGTCGTGGTCAACATGGTCAACAAAGGACACCCATCGGAAGAGGACTTTAGGCGGTGAAGCTGACAGCCGGACCGACCAGCTACATCTTCGAACACAAGGAAGTGCCTCCTTATTACTCGCAAAATAAAAAAGATTCCTCCCCCTGACACCTGGGACCGAGCAGCTATATCTTCGCACGCACGGAAGTGCGTCCTTATCCTCCCTGACCGCTGGGACCCACCCAGTCAAAGCGTACGTAGCGTTGTCTGTCTGGTCGCGAACGTGTATGTACATACTGGTCAATCGGTCTTTTTGCAAGTATGAACCGTGGCCGAGTAAGTAGAAGCACATGTCATTGTAGAGCACCCAACATACAACCACAGGGCAAAAAATACGGCCACGTATGTACATACAGGCGGGTCTCGTGCGCGTACTCGCGCATATATATGGAAGGCCAGGGCTTGTGTACATGGAGAGGCAACGGACGGCAGCAACGGCATCTTGTTCATTGGGCAGCGAACCGACTGGGTCGGAACAGAGAAACAAAGTCATGTTCATCGGGAGGCAACCGTCTGGGTCAGAGTGTGTTCTGCTCATCGGGAGCCAACCGGCTTGGACGGAACAGCCGATCGAAATGAGGCCTGGCGTACTGCACAATGGAGGAAACGGCCTTGTGTTTGATCGGCCACGGTCGAAACGGGATCCTGTTCATCGAGAGGGGTCTGATGTACCGCAAAACGGAGGAAACAGACTTCTCTTGGACCTCCTACGGTTGAAACGGGGTTTTGTTGATCGGGAGGGGTGTGGCGTACCGCAAAACTGAGGAAACAGACTTGTGTTGGACCGCTACGGCCGAAATGGGGGTCCTGTTCATCGGGAGGGTGTGGCGTACCGCAAAAAGAGACTCCACGGCATACTGTTCATCTCCATCGTCGACTGCCTCCACGGGCTACTATTCATCCACCGTCTACCTCCTCCGGCCTCCACCTGTGACTGTTCATCCACGGGCTCCTGTTCATCCAGCCTCCACCGCTCCTCCATCAGCTACTCTTCAACCAGCCCTCTCCACGGGGTCCTGTCCAACCACCCCTCCACGGGCTACTGTTCATCCAGCCTTCCACCGTCTACTGTTCAACCGGCCCTCCACGGGGTCCTGTTCATCCAGCCCTCCACGGGGTACTGTTCATCCAGCCCTCCACGGGGTCCTGTTCATCCACCCCCAACCGGCTCAATCGGGGTCCTGTTAATGCAGCGGCAACGGCCTCTACTACCACGGGGTCCTGTTCATCCAACCCCCCACCAGGAATTGTTCATCCAAACTCCCCCAACAATGCTCACTGTTCATCAAGGGAAGGAGACAGCAGGGTTTGATTGGCTTCAGTTAGCAGCAGTAGCGAAGGAATCGCTCGATTGGGTTCAGTTAACAGCCAGATCGATTGATTATTCGGGTTCAGTAACGCGTAGCCTGCAGTGCAATCACTCGGGTTCAGTAGGCGAACGCCTCGCTCAGTTTCAGTTAGAGCCCAACGCCTCGCACCCACGTGCGTACGTGTACGAGAGAAACATGCATCGCTCGGCCCCCGACCACCCACCGTAACCGGGAACACCCCGATATTTTTCTCGCCCTGGCTTCTACCATGGTTTTTTCTGTCATGGACGGCCCAAAGAATGTCATGCAGCTGCGCCTCCGGCATGCCCAAGGCGAAAAGCCCATTTTCTGTCATGATTTTTTGTCATAGAAGTAGGATCCCACCACATCTATGATGATACCAGGTTTTGTCACTATTATCGTCATAGAAGTGTCATAAGCATGACAGAAAAAAAATTGTTCGGCCCAAAATGTCACGGATGTGTCTTTTTTTGTACTGATCGCGCCCATTAGACTGGTGGTGGGCGTCGCGGCGTCGCTCGATAGTGACGTGCGCGCCTTCCATCTGCCTGTCCCCCTGGGCTCGCCACTGGCCTTGCCGTGCTCAAGGATCTGACAAAGCCATCAAGACGTCATCAAGCTCTTGGTCTCGTGGCCCTCGTGCTGGTTGCCGCGGAGGGGATTGCACCATGGGGGTGTGTTGGTGTACAAAAGTAGGGTTCCTTTTTATACCCCTTTACTTGTGTGCGAGCAGTCGCAACCACACTCCCGCGGCCACGCTTGGCAGGGCAGAGTAAGTGAAGACACAATACTACCAAAGCAGCGCCGAGCCAAAGGCGCGAGGAGTAGAGGGACAAGGTGGGCTCCCCCCGCCAAGAGCCTTGCCGGGGCAGCTTACGTAGCCCCGGCAAGAGCCTTGCCGGATGAACTTGCCCAACACCAGCAAGGCCGCCACCCTTGAGACTAAGAGTTCCGACACCGTCGACAACATTGGAACCAAGCCTCGGGAGGTGCCTACATGATGGCATGCAGATCTTTGTGAAGACCAAGAACATACAAGACTAGATGAGAACCAGAAGACGGAAACCCCTGGCAAGATCCTTGCCGGGGATGCTCACAAGGCCGCCGGCAAGACCCTTGCTGGCCCCGGCAAGACCCTTGCTGGCCCCGGCAAGACCCTTGCCGGGGACATCTGCGGGGCCACAACCAGGCCCACACCTGTCAAGGCTCCACCGCCGTTCCAACATAGCAGTCAACCCGCCAACAAGGCAGGCACCTGCATGGCGATGTGCAGCTTCCAGGCCAACTCAGCAAGCACATGCGTGGTGGCATGCAGATCTTTATTAAGACTCTGCCACCGCACCAACTCAGCAGCCAACCAGCGTGGCGCTGCTCGCCTACTTAGCTTGGACGTGCGTCAGAGCGAGGTGAGGCGGCGAAGAACGGAACGAGCTTCCTTGCCGTCCCTGATAAAGTGAGAGGGCACGTCGGCAGCGCATTAAATGAGTTTGTCCTACGGTGCCAGGGGATAGACTTGTATACAGTACAAACTTTCCACCTCCTGTGTGCCACAGTGGTGACCCCTTTGGCTATAAAAGGAGGCCCGAGGCATACTGGAGAAGGATTCGGACTTTTTGGACCCTGCACGCTTTGTAGCTGGTCCAAGAACACCAGATAAACACAAACCAGTAGGAGTAGGGTATTACGCATCACTTGCGGCCCGGACCTAGATAAATTCCCCTGTGTTGATCTTCTAAACCCGCTCTTTCCATAGCCCCGCGCCCGCCAACCGTAGAAGGGATTCCCTGTGATCCCATAGGTGTTGTTTCCACTGATATCTTTGGCACACCAGGTAGGGGGCGCAAGTTGTGAAAATCCGGTTTTGGAGTCAACTTACCGACTCCTTCATCGCGATGGCTCGAGAAGAGAAGGCGACATCAATCAGCCGCACTCTGGTGTCGTCCGCAGCCGCAACGACCATCCGCGTGGCCGCAAAAAGCTAAGTCACGCATAACTTTGAGCAATTCTTCTTAATATAAGGTTATTCTCCTCGGAAGATCTTGTTCTTTGTACGGAAAACCTGCACGCAATGGGACCCTTCCGCTATTGGCAACGCCCTTGTTCTGTTTCGAGTCCGCTTAACAGCTCAAGCGGCCGCACTGAGAACGGCAAGGTGACCTGCCCGCTATTTGTTGGGGAACGCAGTAATTTCAAAAAAATTCCTACGCACACGCAAGATCTATCATGGTGATGCATAGCAACGAGAGGGGAGAGTGTAGTCCACGTACCCTCGTAGACCGTAAGCGGAAGCGTTATGACAATGCGATTGATGTAGTCGTACGTCTTCACTATCCGACCAATCGTAGTATCGAAAGTACGGCACCTTCGCGATCTGCACACGTTCGGCTCGGTGATGTCCCACGAACTCTCGATCCAGCTGAGTGTCGAGGGAGAGCTTCGTCGGCACGATGGCGTGATGATGGTGATGATGTAGCTACCGGCGCAGGGCTTCGCCTAAGCACTACAATGATATGACCGAGGTGGATAATGTTGGAGGGGGGCACCGCACACGGCTAAGATATCAATGATCAACTTGTGTCTTTGGGGTGTCCCTGCCCACGTATATAAAGGAGGGAGGAGGAGGAGGCCGGCCCTAGAGGGGGCGCGCCAAGTGTGGGGAGTCCTACTAGGACTTAATAGGTTGATGACTTCTCTGACTTAATAGCTGGCCGACTTCTCTTCATGGATCACCGTTCTATATAGTTAGGCGCAGCATCGCGTTTAACCACCTATCCCTATTCCCTCAATCGATACCGTCCAACTATCGTGGAGGAGGAGGAGGCCGGCCCTAGAGGGGGCGCGCCAAGTGTGGGGAGTCCTACTAGGACTCCCAAGTCCTAGTAGGATTCCCCTTTTCCTTTCTGGAGTAGGAGAGAAGAATGAGGGAAAGAGAGAGGGAGTAGGAAAGGGCAAGGGGGGGCGCTGCCCCTTTCCCCTTGTCCAATTCGGACCCATGGGGGGGCGCGCACCTCCTTCCCTTTGGCCTGCCTCCTCTATTCCCGTATGGCCCAATAAGGCCCGATACTTCTCCCGGCGAATTCCTGTAACTCTCCGGTACTCCGAAAAATACTCGAATCACTCGGAACCTTTCTGATATCCGAATATAGCCTTCCAATATATCGATCTTTACCTCTCAACCATTTCGAGACTACTCGTCATGTCCCTGATCTCATCCGGGACCCCGAACAAACTTCGGTCATCAAATCACATAACTCATAATACAAATTGTCATCGAACGTTAAGCGTGCGGACCCTACGGGTTCGAGAACTATGTAGATATGACCGAGACACATGTCCGGTCAATAACCAATAGCGGAACCTGGATGCTCATATTGGCTCCTACATATTCTACGAAGATCTTTATCGGTCAAAACCGCATAACAACATACGTTGTTCCCTTTGTCATCGGTATGTTACTTGCCCGAGATTCGATCGTCGGGATCCTCATACCTAGTTCAATCTCGTTACCGGCAAGTCTCTTTACTCGTTCCGTAATGCATCATCCCGCAACTAACTCATTAGTCACAATGCTTGCAAGGCTTATAGTGATGTGCATTACCGAGAGGGCCCAGAGATACCTCTCCGATACACGGAGTGACAAATCTTAATCTCGATCTATGCCAACTCAACAAACACCATCGGAGACACCTGTAGAGCATCTTTATAATCACCCAGTTATGTTGTGACGTTTGATAGCACACAAGGTGTTCCTCTGGTATTCGGGAGTTGCATAATCTCATAGTCTGAGGAACATGTATAAGTCATGAAGAAAGCAATAGCAATGAAACTGTAACGATCATAATGCTAAGCTAACGAATGGGTCTTGTCCATCACATCATTCTCCTAATGATGTGATCCCGTTCATCAAATGACAACACATGTCTATGGTTAGGAAACATAACCATGTTTGATAAACGAGCTAGTCAAGTAGAGGCATACTAGGGACACTTTGTTTTGTCTATGTATTCACACATGTACTAAGTTTCCGATTAATACAATTCTAGCATGAATAATAAACATTTATCATGAAATAAGGAAATAAATAATAACTTTATTATTGCCTCTAAGGCATATTTCCTTCAGTCTCCCACTTGCACTAGAGTCAATAATCTAGTTCACATCACCATGTGATTTAACACCAATAGTTCACATCACCATGTGATTAACACCCATAGTTCACATCGCCATGTGACCAACACTCAAAGGTTTTACTAGAGTCAGTAATCTTAGTTCACATAGTCATGTGATTAACACCCAAAGAGTACTAAGGTGTGATCATGTTTTGCTTGTGAGAGAAGTTTAGTCAGCGGGTCTGCCATATTCAGATCCGTGTGTATTTTGCAAATTTCTATGTCAACAATGCTCTGCACGGAGCTACTCTAGCTAATTGCTCCCACTTTCAATATGTATCCAGATTGAGACTTAGAGTCATCTGGATCAGTGTCAAAACTTGCATCAACGTAACCCTTTACGATGAACCTTTTGTCACCTCCATAATCGAGAAACATATCCTTATTCCACTAAGGATAATTTTGACCGTTGTCCGGTGATCTACTCCTAGATCACTATTGTAATCCCTTGCCAAACTCAGTGTAGAGTATACAATAGATCTGGTACACAGCATGGCATACTTTATAGAACCTATGGCTGAGGCATAGGGAATGACTTTCATTCTCTTTCTATCTTCTGCCGTGGTCAGGCTTTGAGTCTTACTCAATTTCACACCTTGCAATACAGGCAAGAACTCCTTCTTTGATTGTTCCATTTTGAACTACTTCAAAAATTTGTCAAGGTATGTACTCATTGAAAAAACTTATCAAGCGTCTTGATCTATCTCTATAGATCTTGATGCTCAATATGTAAGCAGCTTCATCAAGGTCTTTCTTTGAAAAACTCCTTTCAAACACTCCTTTTATGCTTTCCAGAAAATTCTACATCATTTCCGATCAACAATATGTCATTCACATATACTTATCAGAAAGGTTGTAGTGCTCCCACTCACTTTCTTGTAAATATAGGCTTCATCACAAGTCTGTATAAAACTATATGCTTTGATCAACTCATCAAAGCGTATATTCCAACTTTGAGATGCTTTGCACCAGTCCATGGATGGATCGCTGGAGCTTGCACATTTTGTTAGCATCTTTAGGATCGACAGAACCTTCTAGTTGCATCATATACAACTCTTCTTTAAGAAATCCATTAAGGAATGTAGTTTTGACATCCATTTGCCAAACTTCATAAAATGTGGCAATTTGCTAACATGATTCGGACAGACTTAAGCATCACTACGAGTGAGAAAATCTGATCGTAGTCAACACCTTGAACTTCATCAAAAACTTTTTTCGACAAGTCTAGCTTTGTAGATAGTAACACTACTATCAGCATCCGTCTTCCTCTTGAAGATCCATTTATTTTCTATGGCTTGCCGATTATCGGGCAAGTCAACCAAAGTCCACACTTTGTTCTCATACATGGATCCCATCTCAGATTTCATGGCCTCAAGCCATTTCGCGGAATCTGGGCTCATCATCACTTCCTCATAGTTCGTAGGTTCGTCATGGTCAAGTAACATGAACTCTAGAATAGGATTACCTTACCACTCTGGTGCGGAACGTACTCTGGTTGACCTACGAGGTTCGGTAGTAACTTGATACGAAGCTTCATGATCATCATCATTAACTTCCTCACTAATTGGTGTAAGCATCACTTGAATTGATTTCAGTGAAGAAATACTTTCCAATTCAGGAGAAGGTACAATTAACTCATCAAGTTCTATCTTCCTCCCACTCACTTCTTTTGAGAGAAACTCCTTCTCCAGAAAGGATCCATTCTTAGCAACAAAGATCTTGCCTTCGGATCTGTGATAGAAGGTGTACCCAACAGTCTCTTTTGGGTATCCTATGAAGACACATTTCTCTGATTTGGGTTCGAGCTTATCAGGTTGAAGCTTTTTCACATAAGCATCACATCCTCAAACTTTAAGAAACGACAACTTGGGTTTCTTGCCACACCACAGTTCATAAGGTGTCATTTCAATGGATTTAGATGGTGCCCTATTTAACGTGAATGCAGCTGTCTCTAATGCATAACCCCAAAACGATAGTGGTAAATTGGTAAGAGACATCATAGATCGCACTATATCCAATAAAGTACGGTTATGACGTTCGGACACACCATTATGCTGTGGTGTTCCAGGTGGCATGAGTTTGTGAAACTATTCCACCTTGTTTTAATTGAAGGCCAAACTCATAACTCAAATATTTGCCTCTACGATCAGATTGTAGAAACTTTATTTTCTTATTACGATGATTCTCTACTTCACTCT